>CAAKHG010017127.1:0-21283 GCA_901007715.1 Dactylopterus volitans | reverse complement strand
TTGTTATTCCCTTCAGGACCAACGGCCAGTGTTTCGCCATCATTGAGGAGGACGAGCACGGGGAAGCCGTCCTCACCTCCGGCTGCATGAAGTATGAAGGCTCACACTTCCAGTGCAAGGTACACACACTCACACACACGCATGCTCTTAACGCTGCTCGGCACCAGACAAATCGCTGAAGGATCGGTGGCGTGTGTGTTTGGCAGGACTCCCCCAAAGCTCAGACCAGGAGGACCATCGAGTGCTGCAACACCGACTTCTGCAACAGAGACCTGCAGCCGACCCTCCCCCCGCAGGCCCCCCCAGGTAACGCACCCACCGGTTCAGCTGTTCATGGGGTGAATCGAGAGCTTGTCTGACCACGGTGTCGTGTGTGTGTTTTTGTGTGTGTGTGTGTGTGTGTCCCACCCCACGGATGTCTCCAGAAGGAAGCCCCCATTGGCTGGCGTTCCTCATCTCCATGACCGTCTGCTGCTGCACTCTGATCTGCGTCACCGTGGTCTGTTACTACAGGTAAGGCGTCACCTGTCTGAAACAACGGCGAGGATGTGGTCGCCACGGTAACACGCATGTACTTCTATTCAGGGGTCGTGTCTGATCACTCACAAGGTGTCAAGTCTGTTTTCCATGTATCAGCAGCAGTAATATTCTTATTAAGTTTTCTGGCTCTGTGATCTTGAATCATTTTTCTGCCACATCAGATTTTATTTTTATATTTCGAGCAGCAAAAGAAAATGTTGATTTTTTTTTTTTTTGTTTTGTTTTTTTAAATATCTGTGACAGGTTCAAGTGGCAGAGTGAGCGTCAGCAGTATCACAAGGATCTGGAGCAGGAAGTCTTCATCCCGGCCGGAGAGTCGCTCAAAGAGCTCATCCACCAATCGCAGAGCTCCGGCAGCGGCTCCGGTCTCCCCCTGCTGGTAGGATCACCACACTGCACCGCTCGTTTTTCAGATACGCTGACTGTAAACCACATCAGCGACCCCAAAAAAAAAAGACGTTAACCTTTCTAACATCTGACCTTCGGCCAGGACTGTGAGTGTAGAGCATCATGTTCTACTGAGACTTGGTGGTTGAACCGGAGGTGACTCAGCAGCTGGATTCGGATCCCCCAGCGAGACCTCTTAACATTAACACACACGCCCCTCCTTGTCCTCCCCTCAGGTGCAGCGCACCATCGCCAAGCAGATCCAGATGGTGCGTCAGATCGGGAAAGGCCGGTACGGCGAGGTGTGGCTGGGCCGCTGGCGGGGAGAGAAGGTGGCCGTCAAAGTCTTCTTCACCCGAGAGGAGGCCAGCTGGTTCAGGGAGACGGAGATCTACCAGACCGTCCTGATGAGACACGACAACATCCTCGGTACCACTCACGTTCACTCGCCACTTCACCTATCCTTTTTTTTTTTCCTTCTTTTCTTGAAAGAAATGAGAAGTAAATCAAATACGAGCTCACTGAAGTCCTCCCTTCTAACGCCGCTGTCCTAACTGCAACTCCGATAAACTGAGATTGATTAGCTGGACGCAGTCGACAGAGAAAGTAAATGAAAATCTGAACTGAGAGCCGAGAGCGGCGGACGCCCGAAGCCCGCCGGGCTCCTGGATCGATCCATACCTCCATTGATTTTTGATTTAGCCGATCCGCACTCGAGACGCCCGGTGGGGGTGGGGCGGTGGTGGGGGGGGTCGTCTGTCAGGCTGATGAGAGGCGGCCATGACGGCGCCCGGCCGTCACATGCTGCACCCGGCGACGCTAATTCATTTACAAGAAGGGCTGGATGCGAGCGGGGGGACGCGTGGTCAGAAGGCCCACCAGAGCATGAAAACAATAACATTTGCTGGTCAGATTTAACTACGTGAATGGAGATAAAGAGGCTTCGGATTGGTGCCGTTGATACTGAGAAGTTCCTCTGATGAGTTCTTCTTTTAACAGCCCCACATTGATATTGATATTGATCGTCTGCCCCCAAGAGTGATGTCATGATGCGACAGAGGAGCTTCTGACTCCAGAAGCAGCTTCCAAGACCAATCATTTATTAATCAGATTAGGATCCTGACATTTATCTTCTATAAAGATGACGTCTTGAGTTTTGTGTTCTTGGAACCACAAAACCACTTGGTGTCGGTCGAATCGCGGCGTGGAAACGTCGGCCGCCACAACGGGAGGAAGTTAAAAGGCGGAGACGACGCGTGATGTGCAGACCGTCTCTCCTGGTCGCATTCGGGCCTGAAATCTGAAAAGGTCGAGATGAGTTCAAACCTTAAATCGCCGCCAAAAATAACCTCGCCGGAGCTCGGCGTCGGCGAATGACGGCGCTGCTCTCGCCACGTCGCCGGGATCAGAGAAGGTGGCGACAGGAGGTGTCTGTAAATCTGCTTCCTCAGCAGGCCAGTGAAGATCTGACCTGTCGATCATCTCCTCCCCCCTCGCAGGCTTCATCGCGGCCGACATCAAGGGCACCGGCGCCTTCACGCAGCTCTTCCTCATCACCGACTACCACGAGAACGGCTCCCTGTACGACTACCTGAAGCTGACCACGCTGGACACGCAGGCGCTGCTGCGGCTGGCCTACTCGGCCGCCTGCGGCCTCTGCCACCTGCACACCGAGATCTACGGCACGCAGGGCAAGCCCGCCATCGCCCACCGCGACCTCAAGAGCAAGAACATCCTGATCAAGAAGAACGGCACCTGCTGCATCGCCGACCTCGGCCTCGCCGTCAAGTTCAACAGGTCTTCAAAAGCGTCGTCGGATGAAGTCGTCCCCGTCGCGCGCGCCTCGGCGTTTTTCGCGTCTCGAGCCGACTAACGCCACCTTTTTTGTTTGCGTTGCCGCAGCGACACCAATGAGGTGGACGTCCCCCTGAGCACCCGGTTGGGCACGAGGCGCTACATGGCCCCGGAGGTCCTGGACGAGAGCCTCAACAAGAACCACTTCCAGGCTTACATCATGGCCGACATGTACAGCTACGGCCTCGTCATCTGGGAGATGGCCAGACGCTGCGTCACTGGAGGTACACACACACACGCACGCACACACACACACACGCGCGCAGTTCTAAAATGCTGCATGTAAGCAGGCTTCTGAATGCGATTGTGATCAAAACGTCAGTCCCAATGATCAGGATTCTTTCTGTCGGGGACTGGAGAACGCTCTCCCCTGATTGGCTCGTGGAGCCATGGTATGGTTATCGCGCGCGGCTGCGATTGGTCTCAGGGAAACACGCCGATGTTCAGCGTTTGACATTCAAAGTCAGCTGTTTCTCATTTGATCAAATCTGAGCAGCGCGGAGCTCCTGGAGCTCCCTCCAGTCACGGCAAGTGGCTCCACCTGCTGGTCAGAGTGTCCTACTGCAGCTCCGAGGATGAACAGGAGGGCGCTTGTGTTCCGTCTCCTCAAAGAGTTAAACTACGAAATAACACTAATAGGTTGGGAACATAAAAGTTGGACTCGATTTAAAGGCCAACATGCGCCCGCTTGTCTTACCGACTGAAATAAGTTTCCTCCCAAATCAAACTCAACGACACTTATGAAATAGTTTGAGGTTTGGCAACGATGTGATTTATGTTCAGCTGCTCGAGTGAAGATGTTTGCTCATAAATAACAAAGTCTGGTTTTAGTCTGAGAGTAAATTTATGTGCAACCTTCCACTTGAGATAGATTTTATATATTAATCATTAGCAAGTGTATGAGTAGCAGTGTTATTATATGGTCGTGATATTGTTTTTTTTGTTTTGTTTTTTTAAATTCATTCACATTTTATCACAGTACCACGTGACAGGAGAATAATTGAAGTGATGATCTGTAAAAGCCTCATCGAAATTAATATACGACATTTCCCAGGAACGTAGTGAATGAAATAAGTTTGAAACCTCTTTTTTGTGTTATTCTTATTATTATTTCTATTATTCGTGGTGTGGCCTGCGTGTGACCTGGTTCCTGCCCGCTCAGGTATCGTGGAGGACTACCAGCTGCCCTACTACGAGATGGTGCCCTCCGACCCCTCCTACGAGGACATGCTGGAGGTGGTGTGTGTCAAAGGGCTGCGGCCGACCGTGTCCAACCGCTGGAACAGCGACGAGGTAAAGACATGGCCGTCACACACACCCACACACACACTCAATAGCGACACTAGTTTAGTGCTTTAAAATGAAGCAAATATTCAATGAGGTTTTGCTGTTTTACCCCCCCACCCCCCACCCCCCGACCCCCCCGACCCCCCCGCAGTGTCTCCGGGCCATGCTGAAGCTGATGTCAGAGTGCTGGGCCCATAACCCCGCCTCCCGCCTCACCATCCTCCGAGTGAAGAAGACGCTCGCCAAGATGGTGGAGTCCCAGGACATCAAGATCTGACGCCCCCCCCCTCCTCCTCCTCTTCACGCCTCAGACAGACTCAGCAGAAACACCTTCAGCCTGACCCCGATGTCCCCGGGGCCCGGAACGCCACCCCTCATCAGGAGGAGGAAGAGGAGGAGAAGTTGGGAGATGGAAAACTGCATAAGGACCCTGGTCAGGGCGGAGCGCCGCGCCTCCTCCTCCTCCTCCTCCTCCCTTCGTCCCGCCGGTGTGGAAGCGGCATGGAGTCGTCCTCCTCTTCCTCTCTTCCTGGACCGAGCGGCTCACGCCGAGCGAGGCGGCCGGGCTTGACGCTTTCTGTGAAAGCCAAACGAGACACTCGCGTTCTGACGACTTCCTGTGGAGGGGAGAGGAAGGGGGCGGGGCTCTTGATGCTCGTTGTGAATGAACAAAGTTTGAAACCTCTTTTTTTTATTATTATTATTATTATTATTTTTTATGAACCTGCCTTCCTCCACTTCTGCCTGTTCAAATTGCAAAAAAAAAATGCCAATTTTTTTTTTTTTTAATTTCCTCTTCAGGACTGTGTTTTACTGCCATATTGAAATATATCTCCACTCTTAAATTAGAGTTAATTATAAAAAAAAAATAAGGTACTATAATATGTGAATTTCAATGTGTAAATAAAATTAGATGCCGTGCCTACTCATAGGAAGAGTTTTTAAAAAAAAAAAATCAGAACACTATGCTGCAGGAAGATGATGGAGTCGCTATGGAGACGTCGACCGTCCTGTCTGTCTGTCTGTCTGTGTCTGTCTGTCTGTCTGTCTGTCTGTCAGCAGATTGTGCAACAGTTACAAAAACCTGGAGCTGCTACAGAGGCAGGAACAATCTCATTGGTGGAGTTGAGCCTCAGTGGGCGGGGCTAGAGGGAGGAGGCGGAGCAGAGCCTGCTGAAATTGCATAAACAATCAGCGCTGCGTGCCGAGTGGGGCATCTCGCCTCATCCTGGCTTTGGTTCATTTTCTCAAAGGTTAGAAAGGTTAGAAAGTGAGGATCTGATTAACTTCCCGTAACGATTGACTTGTTATAACGGAAATAAAACTCATTCATGTCCCGTTTTAAAGCGACATGGATGCTTGAGTGTGATTGTGTTTGGTCACCTGGAGGGGGAGGAGTTAAAACAGCCGCCGTTCAGCTACAGAAAGACGAGACAATCTTTGGCTCCTCCCACTGACGTTTCACCCATCACATCAGATTTTTTCTGGTTTTTAAAAAAAAAAGTTTTTTCTTTTTCTTTTATTTTTTGGAAATGAGATTCACAGTTTCTTCATTTTTCAGCAGGAAGTTCTTCAAAATGTTCTCATGAATGAATATCGGAGCGACGGGCTCGGGTGGTGTTTAGCGTAGCTTAGCGTAGCGGGGACTCAAGACGGCATTTCAACCCAAAGATGTTCATGTCACAAAAGGGCGAACGTCAAGTTAAAGTCGAATGACGGACTCATAATCTCAGCTCCGTTTGTGTTGTAATCTCTCATTTACAAAGTCATAATGTATATTTTCTCCCCAAGTGTTTTAAAAAAAAAAAAATCACTCCTTTAAACTGCAGTCTCATAACTGGCTCACGTGCATCAAAATGTAAATCTTGCAATAATTGTGACTTGGTCTTAAATTTGTCAAATACCGTAATGATTTCATATGCTATCATGTACATGTGTGATATTTGACCATTCATTATATTTATAATCCTAAATCCACCACAAACCCCAGTGAGAGAGAGAACTGGAGAATGTATTGTCAGAAGGTCAGTATTTGCTATGCTAGCAGTTTCCCCCTGCTTCCAGTATTTGTGCTAAGCTACGCTAACAACAACCGGGAACCCCTCCGCGCCTGGCAGAAGTTTTCAGTAAAATGTCAGACTGTTCCTTTAAATGTTGGTTTCTTTCAAGAGCAGCAGGATGGCGTCCGTGTGTGTGTGCACGTGCGAGTGTTTGCGTGTGTGTGTGTGTGTGCGCGTGCGGCTGAACCTTCCTACAGCCGCTATTTAAAAGCAGTAACTTTAGTGTTTTTCTCCTGTAATAATGCAAGAAACCCCAGTATAGGAATAATCTCTAATATGTAAACCTCTCCCGTGTCTTGTTTTGCTGTTTGTTGTTTTGTGCAGCATCTGGTCCGGTGCCTTATGAGTTTACCAAGGAAACAAAATACTGTATACAGTCTGTCCAATGTAACGATTTTTAAGTAAATAACCTTATTTTTAGTACACAAGCTGACGAGGTCTCCTCTGCTTCTTTCGCCCGCTCATCTTCTCCTGCGCCGTTTTATTTTGAAGGAGGAAGACGATGATGATGACGATGATGATGATGGCGGCGGCGGCCCGGAAAAGACGTGAGCTCATGAGAAGTTTGTAATGTTGCATAACACATCCATGAGGGTCTCAAAGTTGAGTTGAAGTCAGAGTGAATGTGAAACTGCGTCTTGACTTTTTGTCAGTGAGATCTTGTGTCTCCAGATTTTAATCTGGAGACAATCCAATCTCCGTCGGTGACAATCGAAAGTAAAATTTCCACTGATGATTAACGTGAATTCTAAGTGGTGTTAACCCTCTACGATCCAAAGATGGATCCGTTTATAAAGAGACAAACAGAAAAGCTAACTTTTAACTCAACTTTTTAACTCAAAGTTAAACCCCAGATAAGGTTGTTTTTAACCACTTTTGCTTGAAAAATCACCTAAAAGTCAGTTATTTTCCGGCTAAATTCAAGATTATTGTGATTCCTGTTACAGGTCACGCAAACGGCGGAAATTAATTAAACTTCCCTCACATTCAAACTGAAATGTAGTTCAAAGAAATGTGATGCAAACGTTATTAAGTCATAAATCGAGGCATTGCAGCAGCTTACAGGTGACACGCCTCCAACGATCAGCCATAACATTATGACCACCTGCCTGATATTGTGTAGGTCCACCTTTTGCCAGCAAAACAGTCCTGACCTGTGCAGGTCTGGACTCCACCAGACCTCTGAAGGTGTTGCTGTGGTATCTGGCACTGAGATGTCAGCAGCAGATCCTTTAAGTCCTGGAAGTTGTGAAGTGGAGCCTCCTCTTCTTCGATGCGTCGCCATACCATGCGTGTTGAGGGAGCGCGCGATCGGCTACAGGAAATGTCGTTCACTCCACACGACGCCACGTCTTTGGCTCTTTCCCCTCCGATTTTGCGATAAATCGAACCGCAGCCATAACTGACCTCTGACGTGACCCCCACCGAGTCGTCGGCCTCAGTTTCCGTCAAGAACATATTTCTCTTTGGGGTTTTTTTTTCTCTGACTCGGGCAGAGTGGGTGCGTAGGGAGGGACGGTGGGTCATACAGGTGTTGTTGGAAGCTGTTCTGACCCATGTGAAGATTACTTGATGGTAAAACCCTGTGTAGTACACACTGCTTAATATCTACCAATAGAACCACCCTGTCACACTGAAGATCCCATGGATTTTGTATGTGTGTTGAAAAACCCAATAAGATATGGTGGGGTGGAGGGGGACCCATTTTAATTTAAGTTGGCCAAGCTGGTTCATAAACTGAAATGTTGCTAAGTAACTGTTCAAAGACACATAAAATATAGTCCGTTTGATCCAAACAAAGCCTGCGAGGAGTTCAGCCGTGCAGGTTAACTGACGTCCGCAACAGGCGCGAGAAATTCTAAGGGGGAATTGGTGAAACATTTAAATTGTTCTACATCTGATCCACTTTTAAAGCGCCGACTGAGGATATGAGGAATAAAATTTCAAGAGCAGAGCTTGAACTTATTTAAGCACCTATGAGTCAAGAAATCTGGTCATTTTTTATTGTGGTTGCTCATTTGAAAAATGGAGGGGGGAAAAAAATTGAGGTTCGACTCCCTGATGTCATTCAGCGTGATGTCATTTCCATGGCAATTCATTTAAGTTTTATTGCAATCGCAGTTCTACCATCACTAGAATTGTGTTAATCTTTATAGTAACACATTAAACTCGTTTCACAAGTCTTTAGCTCGAGAACTTTGCGAGATTTTAAGACTCAGATGAAGGAAAACCGGCAGGAACAGCGAGACTTAAATAGATGACTAAGCAGCACTCAGACAGGTCTGAGTGCTGGGAGCTTCATGGTTGGACCTCTGACCATCAGTGGGCATCTTCTCTATTTGGGACCATCCTCTAAACCCCGAGAGACCCTCTGTAGACCCGGGCCAGCCCACCCAGCACCAACCACCCCGTTCAAAGTCACTGAAACCGCCTCTTCTCCCTTCTGATGCTCCGTTTTGACCTCAGCAGATCCCCCTTGACCACGCCTAAATGCATTGAGACGCCGCCGTGTGATTGGCCGATGACATAAGCAGGTGTACCTAATAAAGTGATGTGTGAGTGCACGCGTGGGAACCACGCAGAGGCTTTAAAGAGGTGAATGTTTCATGATTTGGTTTAGCTGGTTTCCAAACCGGTCATTAAACACCGATAACCGAGTAACGAGGCTGAAGCTTCCACTTGTGAAACGTTACATTTTCTTTTATTCACGCCCGTCAGTCCACGGCTCTACTTGTCCTCGGGCTTGTTGAAGCAGTAGGTGAGGCAGCACTTGCCGCAGTAATGGCGGTCGAAGTGGCTCGCCATGAAGACGCCGGCGCCGCACTCGTCCGCGGGGCACTCGCGCCTCAGCCGGTGGATTTTGCCGTTTTCGTCCACCTGCGGAGACGAGAGGGAGGCGACAACTGGGGTTTAAGCGGGTCAGCCGAGAGCGGCTCCGATGTGCGGGAAAAAAAAAAAAGATAATCTGTGTCGTCAAATGGAATTAAAGCAGATTAAATAGTGAGATTAGCAATTATGTTTGGAGAGGAAAATGTTCCGTCTGTCAGGTTTCGTTAAATCATTTTCCGAGGCTGCGGTCATTTTTTTTTTCTGACACAACATTTCTACTCAAATTCATATCAATTAATAAACTAGATTTAGTCTGAACTCACAACCGGCTTTTTTCCCCCCCTGACAGCTGATTGTATTTCCAGTAATCAGATTACACTTTCATCCTGCCCTCAGCAGCGAATGAGTGCTGGTAAGGTCCTGAGTGGTTTTTAGTGGATTCAGTGCACAAACAAGACAAAAACCTAATATTCAACCTTCAGTAACTAAACAAATGTGGTTCTCTTGATAAATTGATGAAATCATAATCTTATTTTGGCGGCCTCGCCCGCTGTGTCATCTTTGGTTGTTTCAGGTGACGAAAAACTGCTCGAGCGAGGAGGATGATGATGAGGATGATGAGCCGGTACCTTGTAGTACTTGAGCACGGCGAGCTTGACCTTCTTCCTCTTGTGCTTGTTCTTCTTGGGGGTGGTGTAGGACTTCTTCTTCCTCTTCTTGGCACCACCGCGCAGCCTCAGCACCAAGTGCAGCGTGGACTCCTGCAGACCCAAGAAAAAAAACACGCGTCTCAATTGTTTTTACTGACGTCTGATGACTGAAGCAGGATGAGCAGCAATGCAATTATTGCACTCTCATTTAATCTAGGAATAATCTGAATTCATAATTGTGTCAGTCACAACAAGGGGAGGAGTCAGCTGACGTGACAGTCGTACAGAGAGCAGATTCATGACCTCATCTCTGCTGATTTAACCAGGTTGGCTCACACCAGCGGAAACTCGGATCATCTTCAGTCCGGAACCGGCCGCTCACCTTCTGGATGTTGTAGTCGGACAGCGTGCGCCCGTCCTCCAGCTGCTTTCCAGCGAAGATCAGCCTCTGCTGGTCAGGAGGAATACCTGCAGAACCCCGAAAACAGGTCACCGCGCTGAGAACCGGCTACCAACACGCTCCAAACCACTGCAGCTTCTTACGTCCTTATTCTACTTTGGTGCATTTTTTAGAAAAGATTTTGTATATTGGACTCATACAATTACGCTATTAGCTGGTGTAACTTCCATATTTCCCCACTGTGGGCCAAATAATGAATGATCTTAAGGAATGAAGTAACATCCTTTAGTTTAAATGACTCATTCAGATAATGTGCAGATGAACTGCTTTACAGTTATAAAAAAAGGCCTAAATCATATCAAACCAGAGTCTACTGTTACAAAAAAGACAACTTTGGGCAAATATGTCAAACACGGTGCTGAACAACAACGTGGAGCCGCCAGGTACTTTAGAACATGCCAATATGATCAATATAATCACGTCATCTGCTCACACTGTTAGACAACTAAACAGGCCAGGTGACCTCAGAACATCTCTGCAGTTATTCCAGCATCACAGCCGATCAGGAAGTGACCGGGACGAGAAACAAGGCTCCTCTCGCGTCCTACTCCAAGTCTCTGCAGAACATTTTCCCCCCTCCAACATTTCCGTCTGCAGACACGCGAGACGTGTAAAAGTTAAATTAACTCACCCTCTTTGTCCTGGATTTTGGCCTTGACATTTTCAATGGTATCTGAAGGCTCAACCTGCGAATACGACAACACGAGTCAGACACGGTGACTTCCTATACTACAGACGTGATTGCAAATATATAAATATATTAGACTTTCGCGTGATATTTTGGGGTTTCGCGTGAACTTCGCGTGGCCGGCTGAGTCCGCCGCGTCCTGTCACACGTGTTTACGGAGACGGGCTAGCAGCTAGCCGCGTAGCCACTTAGCTTGGCTTTGAAGTGATGGTGAAACGCGGTCCACGGCTCACTCGGCTCGAGTTTCGGCGCGTGTGCGCAGCACCGACGCGGACGCGCGGGGCCGTCGGCGGGCACCGACTCGATTTGTGTCCGATTAAACTCGCAATAAAGTGCGTGGAACTCGGCTGCCGGGGAGAGGCTCCGTCCCTCCATGACGGTCCTGCTCACCCACCTCGAGGGTTATGGTCTTCCCCGTGAGGGTCTTGACGAAAATCTGCATCCTGGCGTTCAACCCACCTATACGAGAAAACACACACGACACCTTAACTTCGCGCCCGCGCTTTTACTGGGCGCTATTTTTTTGGCGAATATTCGGTCAAAATGCGGAGCTCCATCTTACCACCGGCTCACTCCTAATGGCGGATCATGAGAAGAGGGCTTTCGGAGCGAGCGACGGGGTTTTCTCGCCGCGTTTACACGGGTTAGGTGCCTGCGCGGAAGCCTGATCAGAAACAAAAAAAACACATTTACCTTTGTAGTTTTCATTTTTAAGATTTTTTAAAAATCAAAATATTTTATTTTTAAGACTCTAAAAAATTCCATTGCGGAAACATCTTTGCGGTTAAACACCACACGCATCGCACGACCTTGGTTACACTCTCGCTGTAACTATAGCAACGGCGGTTCTCGCTCATGAGTTGACGAGAATGTCGGAAACGCAGGACGCAGCTCGAAATAGTTCGCCCGCGGTTCCAGAAGAACGAAATTCCACGCCCGAAGTTTTGCTATCTGAGACGGACGAAAAGTTTTTCGAGTCTCTGCGTGACTTCATCGAACACGAGAAACAGTACCTGCGGTGTCCGGCAGGAGGCCCGGACGAGCGCCGCTACTCCATCTACCGCTCGGCGTTCAATAAGGTTTCTACTACGTTTTGTCTTTTTTTCAAACAATTTATTTTGTATTAATAAGACATTTACATTGATTTAAACCGAAAAAATAAATAAACTAACTCATTTATTAATCAGCCATTATGGGGGGGGCACCAACAGAGGACGATACCAAAAATGATATTGTAAACTTCCGGTTGAAAATGTAAACCTAAACAGCTTTATAAGTTTACAACCAAGAGATTTGCTTGAGTCTAAATTAATTGGAGAGTTAAATAATCTAAAAATGTCCAATTTCATTTTCTCAAACTCGTACAGCAAGTCTTAGTTGCCAGTTTGTGAAAAGTAAAACCTTCTTCATGTTACAGTAATATTTTTTTTGACATTTTGTAAAATACCCTTTCAGACAGATAAATTAAAGCCACAGGCGGACAGCGATCGAATATAAAAACTTTACTCAAGTGTTATTTTTGAGTGTATACATGATGTACTTAGTGGTAGCTATGCCTCGTCCTCTCATCACATTACATTCAACACTGAGGAACTGTACTTCACTGTAAAGTGTTATTACTTCACTGAAACTTGTGTTTGTCAGATATTGGGCGAAATGTCAAAAATATGAACTCAAGTTTAAAACTGTGGGGAAAAAAAAAAACCTAAGCCACATTAGTATTTAATTAATGTGCTGTTAAGCAATGTCAGCAAGTATGTAAGCTAATGCATCATTATAATAACATCCTCATCCTATTGCTAGTGGAGTTATCCATCCTGTAGTTTAGTTAGTTATGTGACCCAAAACTGTTCTTCTTTCTCTTCATTAGTTTAGCTTTTGTTTGTGTTTTGCTGCTGAGTTCCATCTTTATACTTCGAGCTACAGAAACCATTCATCTATCAGAATGTTCAGCTTTTAAAGCACATTAGTTCTTCCATTATAAAACTTTATACAATATTGTGCATTTTTCATGATACTGAAACAACGTGATTAACTTGTTTGTTTTCTTTTTTTTTTTTGCTTTGAGAGCTCCGTCACCATGGCAACCTTGCTTTGCCAGACTATATGATGTCACACACCATATTAAGTCATCTGTAATGAAATCACCAGGGCGATTTTGCTCCTCAGCGACTATTTATACTGAGTCAGACCCCACACACACACACACACACACACACACACACACACACACACACACACACACACACACACACACACACACTGCCTCCATTCAAACCTATTCAGCGAAAACCTTGTAGCTCCAGTCTACATGTGATTTTAATGCCTCAGATCATATTGTCGGATATGACATCATTGTCGGATGTTGTGGCGCAAACGTGTCACAGTGCGACTGTGCAGGTCGACCTCATGACCTTTGTTCCAAGCCTGACAATGTTTTCCTCCCGCTCGCGCGTGTCCGGCAGGTGATCGCCCGGGTGACGGCCTACAAGAGAGTTCTGTTGGCCGTGAAGGCCGAGTACGACGACGTCATCGTGGAGCTGAAGCGCAGGAGCGATGAGTCCGGGGCGGCGCAGCGGGCGCTCTCCTCCGCCACGTCGCAACCCGGCTCGGTGGCAGTCTGCCAGAGACGAGCCGCGCACCTCAGGGACAGGTGTGTGTGTGTGTGTGTGTGTGTGTGTGTGTGTGTGTGTGTGTGTGAGAGATTTAGGAGCTTAATGAGGACCAGTTGACCAGTTGAGGACCATCAATCAAACAGGTTTTTTTTTTGGTTATTTGAAATGACGTGATGTTTCTGTTTTGCAGAGGAGCAAATCAGAGCATGAGCCACTTCTGGGGGAGGAAGGGGGGGGGGCAGGTGGTGGTGGTTAAATTCCAAGCAGCTGCGGTCAGTCGAGGTGCCTTTTCGGGAGTTTGGATGAACGTTTTTTCCAGCGTCATCCTGGATAAACTTCTGTTCACTGCCCCTCACGAAAAAAAAAAAAATTGCTACTGTTCTTAACATTTGAAGGCTTCAAATGTGCACTCATCAAACGTAGAGAAACTCTGGACCTTCAGCAGATGAAGGTAGTTGTTTCTCCCCCCCCCCCACGTGTCTTGCTTGTTTTTGTTCTTTTCAAGTATGAGGTGGCGATGGATAGGCGGCGTATGATTCGCAGAAGGTGATGCGGCGTGTCGTAAACTCAGATACTGCTCATTCATCAGCACCTCATACAACCACTCTTCCCTTTAACAAATGCAAGATCTTTTTCTTTATGAGAAAAAAATCAGGGCGGCGTCTAGTTCTGGAAACGTGTCCGGTCATGTAGCTGTAGATGTCCGTGGGGGTCACCAGCAGAGGGGGGAACGCTAGATTTGAGATGTGACCGATTTCTCCTCCTAGAATCTCTGTCCTTCAGGGGGAGACGGCGGAACTTCGGGAGAAGCTCAGAAGACGGCAGCTCTCAGAGGAGCAGAGCGCCTGGATACCAGGTAGCCGACGCGTGCAACACATCGCATACATGAACAAAGCTGGAGAAATGAGGAGATCCGATACATCTGCTGGAGGTCGTCTGAGGCCTGAGCGCCTGCAATCACCTCTGTCCCTAATATTTTGCCACCGCATTGCGTATGAGTGGGATGACCAAAATATTAGGGACGCCTCCCAGTGTAACCCGGTGTGGCCCAACAGCGTCACAAACAAACAAAATTCAACATAAAACAGAATTTATCGGAGGGCTGTTGCATTACTATCTATGGTAAAGTGGACGTTCTTAAAAGTATTTAAAAAAACGACAACCAAGTCCAGGTATGATGAATCAAAAGTTTCCTGACTTCTCTCGCAGTAGAAAAAGGCACAAAAACAACGTGGCAAAAGACGGTGAAAAAGTTCGTTTTTTTTCTAACGTGGTTTCATTCTTGTTGCATCATCATCGCGTCGTTTCATTCATTTACACGGAACAACGTGTTTTCTGTTGTTCTGTCAATCCGTGAGATCACACAGAGTGAACAATAAATCTGTTTCCTGTTTTAGACTTCAGAATAAAAGTGTCCAAAAACGTCTTTTCCTTCATAGCAAATAAAGAACATTAAATCCAGCACAAATACTGTGTAAGCATTCAGAACATCAATAATAATAACGTCTTTCAAGTAACTTCTTAGTTTTTAACTGTAAATAGTATAACTCTTTTTAACTGCTACTGTAAATTGTGCAATTCTTTTTGGTTTCAATGAACTTCCTTTTTTGCTCAACGTCAAAATAAAAGCACACATAAATACGAACTTATTCTTATCGCAGGTTAATGAAATGAAACAAATCGCATCAATCACAGCGCGCAGTCACCGGGAGCACGTTGGGAAAAACATCGACCATCGACACTCGCGTGCTCAGCTGGGCAAGCGAGACTCTGCACACGTGTCAGGAGCCTGCGAGGTCAAATTTACAGCATTACTCCATAGAGTAGTTTGTTCCATGCCCATGACTGTTCCTGGTCGACAGTTATTGTTATAAATAAAAACAAAACCCCCAAACTAGATAAAACGTGAGGTCCAAGAAGCATCAGGGCGGAAGTCCAGATCTCAAAACGCAGAGTTTATGATGACCACATGCAGGGCAAATAACACGCCGCTGGACAGGAAGCAGGGCGATACACGCTGGGAGGAGGTTGTGTCGGGAGTTCACCATTCCCAGTTTGGTTCCCCCACTGACATCATCCTCAGAAATATATTCATGGGACTCAGTGATGTCACACAGTCGCAGACGCAGCGCCTCAGTGAAACTGTGGGCCGGCTCAACGATCTCGTTCAGTAGATGTCATACACAGTCACGCTTTGACCGATTAGTTTTTGTATACATTTTATTTCCGTTTTGGCTGCAAATCACTTAAAGCTTATTGTTAAATGCAAAAAGAAATGATAATTGAGAAAAAAAATAAGAACTTGTTCATCAAGGTTTATGAAAATAGGATTCAGCTTTTTTTTTTTGCCCGTTACACGATCAGTAAATATTCTTCCTTAAAGTGGCCTGAAATCGCCTCGTCGTGACAGAAGCGGTGAGAAAGCGCCTGTGGGTTTTTTCCCCCCAGCAGTAGCGCCTGGCAGGAGGTCCTACGATCGGCTCCCTTCTAAATCACCGGTGCCCTCAGCCTCTCAATCTGTCTCCTCGTCCAGGTTTGACAATCGCCGAGTCAGAGGATCCCGGCGCTCTGGATGAGCATCTGACGCGCCTGGAGGCTCGGAGGGCCGCCCTGCTGGACGGGAGGAGCCGCCGCGTCCCTCCGGAGGTCAGCGCTGAGCTGGACGCGGAGCTGCGGGCGGCCGAGCGCCGCAGAGACCAGATGAACGCCGGGAACAGCCAGCTGAAAGTCCTGTAAGAGCAGGGGAAAAAAAACGACCTAACCCCGCTTCCAGCTCAGCCAGCTGGTTTTTAGTTTCACTGTTACGCCTCCATCCTATGAGAGGCGGGGCCAGAGGCGGGGCCAGAGGCGGGGCCAGAGGCTGCGTATTCCCAGGTCGTGGGTCCGTCCGTGCACACTGTTTTTGCGAACTCGATATATCGGGAACGCCTGGAGGGAGTGTCTTTGACGTTGGTGCCAATGTCAGCTCAGTCTCAAGCATGAACTGATTAGATTTTGGTGGTCAAAGGGTTAAAGGTCAAGGTCACGGCACAAAACACATTTTAGTCACGACTCTCAGTGTTATACGTTGATCTTGACAAACTCCCACAAATGATATGAGCAGACATGATGTCATTTTTCTATGGAAAAGGTCAAAAGTCAACTTTCCTGAGATCCGTTCCCATTCTCATGAATATTTATGGGATGCCTGGAGGGAATTTACGAAATCCCAGTGCCAGGTTTAAATCAGAAGATAGAACACAAGTCCGCATCAATATTGTCATCAATCGTCTGCCTGCCTGCAGGTTCAAGCGTCTCCAGTTGGTGTCCGAGCGTTTGTCCGGCTGGGAGGAGGACGGGCGGCCGCTTCCCCTGGAGGACCTGCTGGCGTCCACGCTGAGGGACGTTGGGCGGCGCGGCGGTGAGACGAACGGGAGCCACGAATTTCATAACACTACAAGGAACAATAAAAAAAAAAAAGGGCTTCAAACACCGAGCGGAGGGAGAGCAACGTTGGGCTGACTGTTTCTCAGGTTGCTGTAGATCACGTTCACCACTAGGTGGCAGCGCGGGTTAGTAGCAGGCGAGTTATATCCATCCATAAATCCATTAAAAAAAAAAATCAATTTTCCCCTAGTAGTTTAATGCATTTTAAATGCACAATAGCCAGTTGTGTATTCAATATAAATAAATCCTTGGTTTTAAATTGGGTTTGAATCCATAATGATCGGAATAACACGGAGAATTATTATCACTTGTCGTCCAAACATGGAAATTTCTATGCAAATTTGAGGCCTAAACATTTTTCAAATGAACACTAAACCTGTAGCGACATGAAGCAAAAGCGGATTGTCACCATCGCCGGGAATGTTTCAACGCTCATTTCTGTTTCATATCTTTGGTTGTGATTTTTACTCTTTTAATATTAACACAGAGTACCAACCAAAGGCAAAGTTAACAGAAGAGACACACACTCACGTAAATACAAACAAACACACACCTACTCACACCTGAGAGGAGACCGCTTTCGTCTTTTAACAATCTTTTTTTTTTTTCACATCTTTTTCGCTCATTGAAATACCTGGAAATTTAAAATATCCAACCCTGGAGCGTTATTGGTGTACACTTTTTTTTGGACTTTTCAAAAATAATTTTTTAGATTTTGGCTGCAAATCCCGGTCAAAGAAGTCCCCGTATGAGGCTCCTTGCCCGATATAAACGGTGAACAAACCAGAACTGCGTATATTCGTTCATTTACGAGCTGTTTCACATCCCCCCCCCCGCAGTGACGGATGAGGACGCCCGCCGCATCGACGCCGAGCTGCTCGAGAGCGACGAGCCGACCGGCGTTGACGAGTCCAAACGCTTGGAGGGCCACCTGGAAAGGTTTATCGAGCTCTTGGATTCAGCTGAGTACGAGGAAGCTGCCCTGCTGGCTGCCGGGTCTCCTCGAGGGCTCCTGAGGAACCTCGGCACCATGGAGATGTTCGAAGGTGGGCCACAACCAGTATATTTCTAAATATGTCCGGGGGGGGCAGGTGGACGTGCCACGCTGCCGCTGACCCAAGTTTTTGAAACAGCTCGACAGGCGGCTGTGATCGACCGTAGTTTCAACAATTTATTTTTTTGATAAATGTGTAACATGAAAATTAGCTAAGTATTTTCTAATGTTGGGACTTCTTTCATTCCACAGAAGCGCTTTGTTTCCCTCTTTTCAAACGAAAAACAAAACACCAAAATCAGTTCTCCTAAAATACGTTTGCATACCACTTTGCATAATAAGTAATACACAGCACGCTGTACGTATATGATAAACTGTATATCACTGTCACGTGTTAACAGACCACCACTCTTCGAGCTCACACAAAATCAAACGGATGTCACTCAGATTGACTCCAAGCCAGTCGACCAATCGCACGCTGCTTCAAACCCGCAACCAAAAAAGACGGCGCTGCTCTTCTTCTGTGGTTTTCCTGCAGACGTCTGTGACTCTAAGCAGACAAACCACGTGTGTGTGTGTGTGTGTGTGTCATCGTGTCTCCCTCAGGTGCGAGGGTCCCCGCGGGGGCGCCTCCCCCCGTCCTCCTCTTCTTCCGGGCCCTGCTGGTGACGGCCTCGGCGGGCGAGCGGCTCCCGCCCGACCTCTCCGTGCAGCTGCTCGGCCGCGCGCTGCGGCACGGCGCCCTGCCGCTCGCCACACACGCCGTCACGCAGAACAAGTAAACGCCGCAGGCACGCGCAGGGCTGACGGGTTTTAATCTCTGCTGGTGGCGTTCAGCTCTCCTCTGTTTTTTTTTTTGCGCCCCCGCCAGGCTGGCCTTCTCTGAGGAGCTGGGCGACGCCCTGACTGAGCACGCTCAGAAGAACCCCGGCGCGGCTGACGCGTGTCTGGCGTTGGCCACCGTCGTCTACGAGGCCTGCGGGCGGGACAGGAAGGCGGCACTGAGCATGTGCGGGAGAGGCCTGATCCACAGCGCCGTGGAGCTCCTGGGCCGCTGCCAGGACCTCGCGGCCGGTGTGTGTGTGTGTGTGTGTGTGTGTGTGTGTGTGTGTGTGTGTCCGTGTGCGTGTGTGTATACACTTGTATTCCTCATGTTATGGGGACAAAAACCTGTTCACATCGTCTTTTTGCAAGTCCCCATAAAATAATAAATGGTAGTTATGGATGTGATGGTTACAGTTGTACTTATACTGTATTTATAGTTATAGCTGTAGTTGTAATTGTAGTCATAGCTGGAGTTATGGTTATACTTATACTTCTAGTTATAGTTGTATTTATACTTATAGTAGTTTGTGTTATGGTTGTAGTTGTGGTTGTAGTTGTAGTTATAGTTGTAGCTGTAGTTTAAGTTGTAGTAATAGTTGTAGTTCGGATTATAGTTATAGTTGTAGTTAGGGTATTGTAGTTAGGTTTATGGTTGTAGTTGTACTTATTATAGTTGTAGGGAGGGTTATGGTTATAGTTATTGTTGTGGTTGTAGTTATGGTTGTAGCTGTAGCTGTAATGGTTGTTTTGGTTATAGTTGTAGTTATAGTTGTAGCTGTAGTTTAAGTTGTAGTAATAGTTGTAGTTCGGATTACAGTTATTGTTGTAGTTAGGGTATTGTTGTAGTTAGGTTTATGGTGTAGTTCTTATTATTATAGTTGTAGTGAGGGTTATGGTTATCGTTATGGTCGTGGTTGTAGTTATGGTTGTAGCTGGAGTTGTAATGGTTGTTTTGGTTATGGTTGTAGTTGTAGTCGTAGTTATAGTTACAGTTATAATTTGGGTTTTATTGGACTCTTAGAATAACAATGTTTACTGAAGAGATGGAAAAATAACTGTGTGTCTCCTCTCTTATGGCTCATAATAATCTCTCTCTCTCCCAGACGACTGCATGTGGGTCCTGTGTCGCTCGCCCAGCTTCTCCCTCCTCCAGCTGTTGACGGACCCCCGGCCGGGCCGGGCGGCCATCTTGTCAGTGGGAGTGGCCTGTCGCACGCTGCTGCCGGACGCGCGGCAGCAGCGGTTAGCGCTGCAGCTCCTGGACGGCTTCCTCAGCGGAGGACGAGGTTTGACGGCCCCTCGCTCACCGGCCAGTTTATTAGGGACACCTGCACCTATTTACAAACCAAAGCAATGTTGAAGTTATTTAAAGACTACAAACATGGATCCAGTGATCCAGATCTGTTTGAAAGTCATAAAACACCCGGTTTGTGGTGACCTCTGACCCCGCTGTTCTCTCAGGCGTCTTGGAGGAAGTGATCCTGGGGGACAGCCGGCCTTCTGTGGACGACTGGACCGAAGTGGCGTCCCTGTGCTCCGGGCTGGGCCGTGCTGATCTGAGCCAGGCCATCCGCTCCATCCTGCTGGGGCAGAGCGGCACGGGAGTCCTGTCCCCGGACCCGGAAGGAGCCCGGCTCATGGAGCACGTCTTCCTGTGAAAGAAAAAAAAAACAGAACGACTGAGCCTGAACGTCCAATCACAGGTGATGGCTGCAAAGCCTCAAAGATCAGTGTCAACTCTTCTGGCCCCTGCTGAGTAAAAGCATCAAATCTGTGTAAAAATTATGCTTCTTATGAGCATTTTCACAAGATTATCAAATAGTATCATAGCATCATTAGTCATTTTTACCAACACGGAAATGCTGCCTTTGCTGCTTAGCTGGTGGAGTCAGGAGAAAAGCTGGGGGCAGTGATGGCTGACGGCCAGCAGGGGGCGCCCAGACTCACCAGCTGAACTACGTGGCAGCTAAAACACAAACTTAAGTGACAGCTTATTGAGGCTGGTAAAAAAAAAAAAAAAAACCTCACAGGCACCTGTCAAATATAATATTTTTTGTCTTTGTAATAAATTGGAATAATCATTGATTAATCTTTGTTACAAAAAAAAGAGAAATGCAAATCAATTTTCACATTCTTTTCCTAAACCTCATTTTCTTCCGAGTATGTTGACATGACAAACGCTCGCTGCCGCCCTTGTCAGCCTGAGCAACGTCACCGTTTTTAGCATTTGTGTAACTGACACCCCGATTATGTAACTATGAGACATCCTGCTTTGCTCCTTTAGTTGCGAGAGTCCCATTCACAAAAATGACCCCAAAGGGCGGAAAGAATAAAGCGCCGCCGCCGGAAAACCAGCAGGCACGTCTCATCGGCCCGCCGCATTCGCGGGGCGGAGCGGGAAAATACGAGCCCGCCGCCAGCGACGTGTCACCACAGCAGCTGCGCCGCGACAGAAATAACGCGCTTTCGGCGCCGACCCCCGGCGCTAATGAAGCTCTTTGTTAACGCAGAGCCATGACAAACGCGAGCGGCGGCCGAGCGATGCGGCGCTCGCGGGGTAGATGTGATCGGCTGGTGTTGCACTGTCAGCTGCAACGCTAGAAGATGCACGGGGGGGGGGGGGGGGGCCCCCCGGGGGGCCCCGGGCCACCCCCCCCCCGCCCCCCGG
>CAAKHG010017126.1:2956-22012 GCA_901007715.1 Dactylopterus volitans | reverse complement strand
CCCCCCCCCCGGGGGAAATAACCAGCCCGACATCGCCACCATGTGGTCAGAGGCAGCAGCGTCAGCAGCTCACCTGCCGTCGCCATTAAACTCCGGGCCGTTGCCAGTAGCAACCGAACAACTGGCAGGACTCTGTCTACGAAGAGTGAAGCTTCTCTCTGAGGGATCCTCAGCTTTTTTTGGGGGCGAACGTGTGGGCTCCGGAGGGAACTCCAGAAGAGCCCGGCGAGGTGGAGGACGGCATGGAGGTAACTGGAAGCTCCCCAGGGTCCGCTGACCTCCGCGCAAATCAACCTCACTCTTACAAAAACAATTTTTTTTCCCATATAAACTAGTTTTTTTTCTTCTTGTGTGATTGATAGAACAGTCCGGGATAAACAACTGATCAGCAGCTACACTGATTATTGCGCAGTTATTTTTGTGCAGGGAGAGAAAAGTCGACAAAATTACTTAGTCATGATTGCAAAATGCTATAAGAAAGACTATTAACATTATTTTCTACATTCACTGCTATTTATTCTAAATGAACACCAGTGCAGACCACGAAATCCACAACTACATTCAATTTCAGGATTCTAACCCTTTAAAATCCGATAGATTACATGTTGCCACTAAGTATTCAAGGGAAAAAAACAGCAAATTGTCTCTTTTTTAACCATATAATTGATGCAACCCGATATCTTTTTCGATCATCATTACAGGTAAATGCCAATAAGTAGCAGTGACCGTGACTTTTATGTGTTTTGCTCTTTTTGTGCATGACAGAAAGAAAGGAAAAAAAGACACTTTGCATGTTAAGGCCAAAAACGGCCACTTATTTCCAAAAAGGACCATCTATGAAAGTGCTGATCCTTCAAAGTCTCTACGCTCCAATGTCCCGTTGCTTTGATTTGGGAAATAAAGCAACGCCTGTTTTACTTTGAAGAAAAGCAAGACGAGAAGAAGAATAAGGGCTATGTGATGTCACTGAAACGCTGCTTATGCGTGCGCTGGCTCTGGTGCGCCTCCGATGACGATGTCACCAAAGCGTGGCACCGACGGCAGAGTTAGTATGTACAGTCGAGCCCCTCTTGGGTGGGTGACTTCTGTGAGTGATTCGCTGTCGCAGCTCAGCTCAGCGAGACCTTCCCAGAAACTGCTGGTTCAGCATATCATGCAATTTAGGTAAAAAAAAAAAAAAAAAAAGGCTTCCAACACACAAAATTCCGGCACTGATTATTAATCTGTCCCGCAGAGGAGGGCAGAAACCTCTAAAATATCGTGGTTATTGCTGTTTTAGCATCCAAGTAGAGCATATTGACTGGACCGGCAACTCCACCAATATCGGCTTATTGCAAAGCATCGATATCGGCCATGTACCGACAGATAAGAAATCGCATTGATTAAAAAAAAAAACCCTCATCTCATTTAACTGGCTCACTGGCCAGATCCAAGCCCTAGAATCTTTAATTCGAACGAGCAGTTCCATTATCTTCCGAGTCATCTTTCTTTTCTTTTCTCCTCAGCACATAGATCTGAAGTCACTGGAGAAAAGCTTCCCTACAGAAGGTGTATCAGGTGCAAGGATGCTGCGGTCCAAGATTAATGAGCAATCAAGTTTGATTTCCACCCTGAAGCAGAAAGCGGAGGAGACGCATCAGCGATGTCAGAGCCTGCAGAAGAGCAACGCGGACCTGGAGGACAAGCTGAAAGGCTTCCAGAAGGAGGTGGACAAGGAGAGAAAGAAGGCGGAGCTGCTCGAGGCGCGATTCATGGATTTGGCTGCCAACAACGCATCGATTATCGCTCTCATGGAGGAGTACAAGCACCAAAATGCTCAGCTGAAGGTGGACAACAAGCGGCTGCAGTCGGAAAACCAGACGCTTTTCTCCCAAAAGCTCCAAGAGAAAGACATGGCCGTTGAAAAGCTCACGGAGGAAATCAACATGTTGACAGTGGATTACACGAATCAAGAAAATCAATATCGGTACGTTTTTTTTCCTCTTACAAATAACAGCAACTCTTTTTGTCATTTTACACTGAATTTCTGTGGCTTTTTGACTGGAATTAATCAAATTTGTGTTGTTTCTTAACATTTTCTAGATAAATCGATTTATTACTTCTCAAAGAAATCAGTTCACATCTAAATAATTAGCTGGCAATTAATCTAAAATGTGTCATGCTGTTGATTTTGACTGTGTATGCTTTACATCTACGTTTAAGGGAGAAATTGGCCGAAAGTCAATCAACTTTAGTGAAACAAGCATCAGAGCATCTGGCCAAGGAGGCGTCATTATGTGATAAACTGCATGAAGCCCAGCGACTGCATGCAGATGTTGCACAAAGGTGCAAAGGTGGGTAGTTTAAACGTTGGCCCATTGCAAATGCTAATAATAATAGTCTTGCATAAACTTGTGGCTTTCACTCTCCCCCCCTTCCCAAAATTAGACATGAAGCTGCAGCTCCAGCAAGCTGAAGAGCAGCATGTTACCAAGGAAGTCGACATGAAAGAAAGCATCAAGAGGCTCACCAAAGAGCGAGAGGTCTTACAGGCCATTTCTACGGAGAGGAAGAAAGTGATACAGGTGATTAAAATAACCAAAAACCTGAACTCTGCAGAGAGTGAACCCGGCCGATTTAAAGCCACACTAACTTGGTTTGACGTTTCCAGGACAAGCAAGATGAAATCCAGCAGCTGGAGATTAAATATAAGGAGGAGAGACGATCCAGAGTCAAAGCAGAGGAGAGGTGGAGTGTGCGATTTAACAGCGTTTACGTCATAATGTGGTTTGGCTGGAAAAAAAATGTTTTTCACGAATGGCGCCCTCTTTTGACCCCTGACCTCAGGTTCCAACACGCGGTGGAGGCCGTCGACGCAGATATGAAAGTGAAATCTCTTAAGAGTTCCCTGCAGGAAGCCACGGCCAAGTACGAAAAGCTGAACAAGGTTCGTTTGTTCCATGACGTGAAATTGGTGGCGCGCGACATTCACATTCGGGCGCGATTAATGCCGACCTCGTTATGGGTTGTTTTTTTTTACAGGACCTGGAGGCCTTCAAAGAACACAGCAACAAACTCCTTCAACAGGAAAGGGAGCTGAATAAGAAACTCTGCCAGATGACCGGCTAAACTTCACATTCAGCGTTGTTCTTTTCTTGCCAACTAAAAACTAACTCTGCCATGAACGACGCGCTAAGAAGACGCAGACACGTCACAATCTCATTTTTCTTTTTAATCTCATCTCGAGCTTCACACAGCGAAAAACGGAGCCGCGACACAGCGCACTCGGCATGACACGCTAGCGGCTCCTCAAAAAGAAAAGCATACTGTACAAACGTTTGACCACATGAACCCTGACAAATTTATTTTCTGGGAATGTTCCTCTGCCAGTTTCTCAGCTTTCTGGACAACCTCTCCGACGGGGAGCCGCCACGTAGAAAGCTCGCTCCGGCAGGGCGTCATATTCACCTAGAAGAAACAACAAAAAGTCACTTTCACCACTCTTAAGTCCGTTAACTTCTTCCCGTCTTTAAATAAGTATTTTGTTTTGGGTGCGTCACTCCACCTTCTAGAATGAATGCTCTTGAAGCCTTTTATCGTTTCTTTGAGAGGCACCAGCTTCCCCAAGTGGCCCGTAAAGACTTCTGCTACCTGGAAAGTCTGAGACAGGAAGCGCGAGCCACCGTCCGCTCGTCCTCCTCGGGCAGCTCGTCCTCCTCGGGCAGCTCGTCCATTCCCAGGACGGCAATGATGTCCTGCAATGATTTGTAATCCTGAAAAAAATGAATAAAAATGAAAAAATAAAAATTCCAAGGTTATCGGTGAATATTTGATGACTGTCATTAAAATTTGCTAACATCCGACGCCGAGCCTTGCCTGGAGGATCTTCTGTACACCCCGAGCGACGCCGTAGTGTTCGGCCCCGACGATGTTGGGGTCCATGATCCAGGAGGTGGGAGTCCAGGGGGCCCCAGGCGGGATAAGATGCCGAGCTCGGCGAACGCGCGGGACAGCACGGTGGTCGCGTCCCATGCGGTCAAACGTGGCGGCGGGGGCGGGGTCTGTCAGGTCGTCCGGCCGGCACTTAAATCGCCTGCGACGCGGCGGGAAACTTTACAGCTCGAGCGATCGCGAGAACGGAGGCCGGGCGTGCGAGACGAATCTGGCGAGGCCTTACTTGGCGGCGATTCTCTCCTGCACCGTGCCCGTGTCAGAGGGGATGCGGCCCAACAGCGCAGACACCTGCGAGGGAACGGCAAGCACGCCACTTAATCTTCATGATACGTGTTTCAGAACCAGAAATAATTTGGATACACTTTGGCGATCCCGGAGGAGACTGTGCGGTCGCATTTGCTCCATGCAAGCATGAAGTCACGAGGACCAAAATATAACAAAACATTACCAAAAGCAAATAGACCAAATGTGAAAAGTAAAACCATTCCCCTTATAAACTGCTCAATAGAAAACTATAGAAATGCAAGGTCAAAGTGCCTTTTTATTTGGAGATGCACACCCATCATGCATAACACTGCAATAAATTCTGAGATGTGTCCCTAATATTTCGGTCATCCCACTCATGCATTTGAGTGATCTCTCAGCCTGAGCCAGTGTAAGTTCAACAGCATCACAAATTACAGTCCCGATGACAATCACTGAAAAGTGTCAACACATCTCTCAAACAGATTCAATAAAAATCCGACGTAAAACTCCTCCAGCAGGGAGAATCTATTGCCGTTGCCTTATATTGTGGGAGATGGTAACCATGCAGAGGTCACATTTGTTATGGCTGATCAGGGTACATTGGCTATTCTGATGAGCTGTCGTCTTTTTTCCCTGCTCATTTACTGTCCAGGCCCCTCAAATATGAATCTGCAGAGAGCAATTCGAACTGTACAAGTTTGAATTGTAGTTTGAATTGTGGTGGACGGTCCACAGCTTTGATGCCGGCGACCAGGATCTCCTGCTCCACGCTCACGTCCGTGAACTCAGGTGCTTCCAGCGTGGATGGAAGCACCTGAGGTGTTGTTAGAGGTTGTTGTTTTTTTTCCTAAGTATTTTACAGTTTCCAAAAATGCACTATTTACAACCAACACTCTATGAGACCCCCCCCCCCCCCCCCCCCTTGACTGTCAGCGCCCTTCCTCCTCGCCATACCTTGTGAAAACCACTTACTGCTCGCTGGTGACAGGGCCCCTCTCATCGGTGGGCTCTCCGATGACGTTCATGATCCTGCCCAGGGTTTTCCGGCCCCACGGGGATCCTGATCGGAGCTCCGGCGTCGAGAACCCTTCCGGCCACGGCCCAGGCCCTCCGTGTGCCATCCATGGCGATGGTCCTGACTGTGTTTTGACCTGAAGGGGGTCACACAAGGGGGGAGATGGGTGTGTTTTCATACTCAGGCCGGGCAATAATTCCACCCCACAGTGTTGACGCCGCCCACGATCAGGTCCACTATGCGGCCACTGGCCAGAACCGCCTGGGCAGCCGGGGCGGCCTAACCCCGACCTGGGGGGGGACCAGGAAAAGGCACATTCAAGACAGGAATGACACTAACATGACCAGTAACACGGAAAAAAAGGCATATTTAACAAAATAGCAACTTAACAATGACAAGCCCCAGCAAACAATTGTTTACACGTACCTAATGTACACAGACACACGCATTTGAATTGGCACGTTAATGCTAGCAATATCTACACTAGCTAACACACACACTCAAACTCAAACGGGCAGTGTGTTGACCATTTGAAACGTCCCGAAGACGTCACTGACTTGCAGACGCCCACGTAGAAACTCAATATCTGACCAAATAATTCTAGCTTTCGGATGCTCGAACGTCAGTTACGCACTCCGCGGTCACGCAAACCGGTGCGCGAGTACGCCGGGCTCGCGTGGACGCAAAAGCGAACGTCAGCGACAGTTGGGGAAACTCACTCGCGCTGGGAGCCGCGTGTCTCCCCGCCAGCGAGTCCCGCGGCACCGGGCACGGTGGGGGAAGGCGGCCGGGGGCGGCGACGCCGCTGCCCGCGCCGCGAAGAAGAACCGGCTTCGCGACGAGTCCGCGCATGCGCGCTGGCTGTGTCGCGCTGCTGTACCCTCAGCAGCCGCACGATGGCAGCACAAACAAGCCTGCCGCGTAAACAAACGTGCAGGAGGCTTTTCCCTCCGCGTGTCTCTGTCACTGCGGAAAAAAACCCCACAACACTGAATTGATGAATTTATGAAAGCCCATTTCCGCCAGTAAGAGAAAAAATAAGATGAAAACCTAATTATGGGATAAAAAGTCGAAATTATGAGATACAAATTCGAAATTTTGAGATAAAAAGTCATAATTATGAGATAAAAAGTCGAAATTATGAGATAAAAAGTCGAAATTATGAGATAAAAAAGTCGAAATTATGAGCTAGGAAGTGGTCAGTCCGTCATCTTGTTGGCCTAACGTTAACCATACAAACGATAGGCAATCCTAAATAAGGTAACCATTACAAGTGAGTTTTGTCATTTCGACTTTTTAATTTCGACTTTTATCCCATAATTTCGACTTTTTATCTCATAATCATGACTTTTTATCTCATAATTTCGACTTTTTATCTCATAATTTCAACTTTTTATCTCACAATTTCGACTTTTTATCTCATAATTTCGACTTTTCTATCTCATAATTTCGACTTTTTATCTCATAATTTCGACTTTTTCATCTTATTTTTTTCTTTCATTGACAGAAATGCGCTTCCATATGAATTAGATAACACACAACACTTTTTTTTAACTTACTTGAGCGAAACCATGGCGAAGTAGCATTGATAAGATGAATTCAACCGGAAACTGTAACAATCATCACCATCATAATTTACTGCGTTTCGATTTTAATAAGAAAAAGGAATACATGTATGTATAGAAATGCAGTCAATCAAACAGAATCAGAGTTCACTCAATAGCCACGGGGCACCTCTCTCCAGTTGGACCCGAAATACATATTGTTGTGAAAAACGAGGTAATATTTTGGGAGAAGTACAACAAATTTATTAGGAAAAAAAGCGAATTTTATCAAGAGAACTGTCAACATTTGGCTTTGACACATCTCAACAATAATTTTTCAACATCAAAACAATATTTTTTCTTAATAATTTTAGCATCAATGTAGAAACGCATTGACATTTTAACCCCATTTTTTCTCCCTCAGGCATTGACATTGTGGTCATTCCAAAGTCCAGGCTTGCAGACCAAAGGTGATATGTCAGCATGTACCATTGTATTGAAAAAAACGTAAGGCTTATTGCTATTTTACCAGCACTCAGCTGTTCATTAGATTCTACACGTCTGCTTTTAATTTAATGTATCAAAATGTAATACCACAATAAAACTCACAGTCCAGAGAAGAGCATGTCCATTATGACCAGTCCGTCCTCCAGCACCTCCTTGAGAACTCACTGTATGTTAAAGCAGAGAAGTGTGAGTTCCATGAGTTCCTGGGGTACATCGAGGCCCATGGCAATATCCGAATGGACCAAGCCAAAGTCTCTGCCGTCACCTCCTGGCCTGTTCCTGAGAACCGCAAGAAGCTCCAGTTGTTCCTGGGGCGCACCAACTTTTATCATTGCTTCATACGCAACTACAATTCTGTGGCATGCACCTCTCGCCGCCCAGACATTGTCCAAGGTGCCTTACCAGTGGTCACCTTCTTGCCTTCCAGATCATCAAGGACCAGTTCACCACTGCGCCCATCCTCTGGGACACCAGACACAGTTTCTGATGGCCCACCTTGCAGGAGGATGTCCATGACTTCGTCAAGGCCTGTCCGACTTGCAACCAACAGAAGACCTCCCACCAAACTCCTGATGGGCTCCTTCAATGTCTTGCTGTTCCCCATTGCCCTTGGTCCTGCATTTCTTTGGACTTCGTTACCCTCCTCCCTACCTCTGACGGTAATAGTCACACTGATGATAGTTGACCACCTCAGTAAGATGGCCTACTTTGTGCCTCTGCCCAACACCTCAGCCAAGGAGACTGCCCAGCTCGTCCTGCTTTATGCATTCCACCCATACGGCCTCTCTGTCGACTTTGTGTCAGACTGTGGCCCCCATTGGACAGACTGAGACTTCCACCATCCTTCATTCTGTAGGAGGCTACTCTGCTGCTGCCAACCGCTGCTGTACTCCTGCACCCAACTACCAAGTTGGCAACGAATGTGGATCTCCACTCAAGACCTATCTCTTTGGGTGGAGTCCAAGAAGTTGGCCCGCAAGTTCATTGGACCGTTCGCAAGCCGGAAGGTCGTCAACCCAGCGGCAGTCTGGTTGAAGCTCCCATGTTCCATGCAGATTCACCCAACCTTTCATGTCTCCGAGGTCAAGCCAGTCCACAACAGCCCCAAAACTTCCTCCTCCATGACTCGTCAGCGGCGCTCCATATGAGCCTGATTCAATCTCGTCGGTGGGGAACAGGTCTACAGAACCTTGTGGACTAGGAAGGTTATGGTCCTGAAGAGAGGTCCTGGGTTCCCTCTCGTCATATTCTGGACCCCAACATGGTTGCCAACTGTCATCGGCGACACACCAACCAGCCAGCCACTGCTTCTACTCTTTGGGAGAAACTCTGGTGGGAAACTCCCCACCAGACCACCTCCACCCACCGGTCGGGCCCCCGGGAGGTTTATGTCATACGGTTGAGCTACTAATTGATCAGTTTGATTGATTTGGCTTGAAATCTGGTCTCACCTCATTGTCTTGTGTGTGGCCTGTAGTATTAGCATTTGTCGGCACTCAGTTTTATCCCACTTTATTTGGAGGTTTCACAGAGATGAAACTTTGCTTTAGCGTTCAATGTTGAAGCGCGGCGCGAAACATAAAAACACTCAATCAGCCCCAAAGGTACAGGGAAGACAATCGCTGCTGCGCCGTACAGACACAGTGAATGGTTGTCATTCATCATAGGGCAAAGTGACGGGTGTATTTTGCCAAACTATCTTTCAGTGCAACATTCTTTTGTGTCAGAAAAGTCTCCTCTAATTACCTCTTGCCTGGAGCTTTTCAATACATGGACTCTTCACCTCAAGCACAGCGGGCAGACAGTTCCATTATTTCTGAGCCAGTCTGCACAGGACCCGCCTCGACTCCCTAACCGCTTAAAGGTCATCCCTACCAGAGACCGGCCAGATGGTCATCAGCCAAGGTCTGGAAGGTGAAGAACCTCCTGTGGCGCGCAGTAATGAAAGAGGAATAGCTCGTCTTCTGGTTGCCACTTTTTTTTTTCTTTTTTCTTTTCTTTTTTAATAAAAGGATAAATAAAAAACAAAATCAGAAACCCACAGAAGGAATCGGTCTGGTGCTCTACACACCACAGCACTTACACGCTTTAAGGTCATCATAAAGGCCCGTACCAAACATACATATAATCATCTTGCCATACATGCCTTTTTGATCATAAGCGTACCCCGGCGACCTGATGGGTCCAATTCTCCAAACAGAAACATAAACTGGATGCAATTAACTGTTTAAGTGTGCAGAGTGCCATCGGTGAATCCAAAGCTTCTTCGGGGAATCTCAACAGCTAAACAGAAGTAATTGTCGTTGTTTTTGCAATGATTTTTCTTAATCATTTTAGGATAAATGCAGAAAAGCGTGGACATTTTTAACCTCTGTTTTTCCTCAGGCATTGACGTTGTGGTCATTCCAAAGTCCAGGATTGCGGACCAAAGGTGATCAGGCCTTTGCCATTATGACCTCTAAACTTTAAAACGCTCTAACTGTGGAATTTATGCGGGCATTAATGCCACCGTATATATTACACCTAAAAAACCTCTTAGGCTCTGCATTGCCTCTGCACTTTTGCTGAGCTGCTATTTCATTCTCATGTCACTCTGTTGTAAATCAGATGTGAAATTTTCTGCAACCATTACTGACAATTCGCAAGTTTTCACATTACTTATTGCTGTGGGAATATGCAAAGACAAATAAGTCTGACTGTGGTGCAGAAAAAAAGATGTATATTTCCTACCTGCTTGGCATGGAAACAGACAACTTTAAACCAAAAATTTGGATTATTTTGCAACTTTAGCAAAGTAACTATAAGTATTGCATTTAAAAAACAAGTTGCAAGCTTATACGAGTGTGCTTGATCGTATTTGTAGTGAGGTTTTTTTCAGCAAACACACATCAATGTTGCTTCATTGTTGGAAACATATTCCAGGCTTCCCCCACCCTGAGGGCAGAGCAGGAGGCTTGGCGAGGCTTCATTGCATCCTTATAAAGGAGGAGTGAGTCTCTCGCGGTCTGTCACTCTTTGACTCTTCTGCTGGAGCTCTCCGTGCACACTCGCCCACCACCGCGGCACTTTTTTTTTTTACATGGCCCCATTGTGATCTGCACTCAAAATAGGATACTGAGACAAGAGCAGGCTCCCAAGGAGGTTGCACAGTGAGTGAAAAGTTAAAATGCTCATTTGTTTCATTCGTATAAGTTTAAAGATATTTACCATTTTTGACTTTTAAATTTAAAATAACTTTCTTTCAAGGTGCTTTGGAACTTAGCATATGACACGATGCAGGGACGACTTTTCTGGACAGTTATATGGTCTTTGAATTGTTGCTCCTTTTCTGTGCAGTTGAAACCAAGGATGTTCCTCTCCTTGACATCGGTGCTGCTTGTCACAGCACTGACTGAGGTGTTCGCTCAAGGACTTTATGAGGACAGAAAAAACAACAAGAAATACCGAACAAAACCTCAGTCTGGAAATATCCATGATGGACAAGGTAAGAAAATCCATCAAAAAATGCAATGATAATATTCTTATTGTCATATCAGAAATGTTTTTGGTGCTAGAAAGTCTCCATTGAGATGCTGGACATATTTGCCATGTTCTGTGTATGCATGCTTTCCTTTGCTATTGAAGTCTTGATTACTATAATGATGCTAATCTACATTATTTCCTCTTTGTGCAAAGATTTGTGGATTCAAGTTAGACTGAAATGTGATTATAGTGCTTCAATTACTTGTAAAACATTTATTAGAATCAGAGTCCGCCCCCCTGTCTTGTGTGCACACAGCCATCCTGGACGAGGACTGCAGCCTGGAGCTCTCCTTCCTGTTGGACAGCTCCGAGAGCGCCAAGGACAACCACGAGCAGGAGAAGCAGCTCGTCATGAACGTGGTGGACAGGCTGAAAGGCGCGCAGCTGCAGACCGGCCGCGGCCTGAGCATGAGGGTGGCCCTGCTGCAGTACAGCAGTCATGTCATCACCGAGCAAACCTTCAGGGACTGGAGGGGCACAGAGAACTTCAGGAGCCAAATAGCTCCAATCATCTACATCGGGCACGGCACCTACACCACCTACGCCATCACCAACATGACCAAGCTCTACCTGGAGGAGTCCAGCCCCAGCAGCATCAAAGTGGCGGTGCTGCTCACGGACGGCATTTCCCACCCGAGGAACCCCGACATCTTCTCCGCTGTTGCTGACGCCAAGAACCAGGGCGTCAAGTTCTTCACGCTGGGCATCACCCGCACGGCCAACGAGCCGGCCAACGTGGCCGAGCTCCGTCTCCTCGCCAGCTCTCCCACCTCCCGCTTCCTCCACAATCTGCAGGACCAGGACATTGTTGAGAAACTCGTCACTGAAATTGTGAGTATAAAACCCCCCCACGTCTTTCGTCGGGCTAAGCCGAGGCGGTGAAGCCCCGCGTCTGCTCTGACAAAGCCCGAGATGAGAGCTGACGCATGGACAAGCTTGCTCAGGTATCAGTGTGGCGATGGAATGATGACAAAGGCGCCGGAGAAACAATTTTTAAAAAAAATGTCTGTGGTGGTCCTCGCTTTCAAGCTTTCGGAAAAACAAGTTGGACGTTCAAATCCTCTGTAATATCCTTAAAGCCCCTGATTTGTTTTTTCGGGGAAGTTATTCATTACAATGATTTGAGTCCAGACAACTGTTATTTTTTCCTGAAAGTAACTTCTTTTACTGTGACTCCACAGCATTGAAATGCAGAATTTAGCAGCGTTGTTGTGCTTATCAGTTTAATGTTTGTATGAAGTAGCTCCAGCCGCCATTTGATATGATGCTCCAAATGTTTCTTTGGAGGCTTATATGAGTTATGGAGCTACAGTTTTGTCTGATGCTTATCCGTGTTTGTTTCTATTTGCAGACTGACTTGGCAGACGAAGGAGTAAGTGATATTCGATCCCGGCCGCTCATTCACGGTGTCATTTGACATTCAGTAGTTAGCAGACGCAGCTGGACTGCATTGGGTTACATGCCTCTTCTCCTTCCAGTGCCCGCTGGCCCAGAGGTGCGCTTGTGAGAAAGGCGAGAGGGGATCCAGTGGCCCTGCGGTGAGTATTAGGCCTCTACACTCTTCTAAATCTGCCCCAGTTGAAGAGCGATAACTGCCTTTGAAGTGCCAAAAGTCATTTTGACAGATGGAAGGATTTCTCTCAAAGCTTCCACGACCATGATGCTTTAAGAATGCGTAGCTTGGAACAATCGGGATCTTTCCCCGTCCTCCTCGCTCAGCGCGGCTTGCGGGCATTTTTTAAAACAAGCACTTAAGGTTCCACATTCTGGGCGCAAACCTATGGCAACAAGGACGCGGGGAGAAGGTGGGCCGCTGTTGCTGGAGAAATATGTTTGCCGGTGCTTTGTGCGCCCCGTCTCGGCCAATTATTGGGCATTTCTCGTGCAGCATAACGCGTCCCCCGTGGAAACCGGAGGCGCCACGTTCGCTGCCCATAAAACTGGACGTTTGCTGAACATAAATCACGCTGCGGCATCATCACGCGGGGCTGTTAGCGTATCAGATATTATGCATTATCCCCACCCCCACACACGGAGGCACGATCGCCCCTCGGGGGGGTCTCCAGAGATAGCGCAGGTGAAGATTTCAGGCAATCTGGCGGATAATCACGTCGCTGACAGACAGCTGCGTGGCTATTAACCAGGTGCTTTCTCCGCGCACAGATTCCTCACATTCTTACACTCAGACTAAGAGGCTCTCATAATTGCGCTCATTAGCTTAGCGTACACAAACTAGCGATTTCTGGCAAACGGCAACCGACACACGATATCCAGGTGCAGCCCGAGACGATGACCCCTGACCCCCGTGGACAAGACACCTCATGCCCTCCCGTGGCTTCAGCTGTCTCGCAGCCCTCACACACACACACACACACACACACACAGACATTCATAAGTGCATGACACACATTGAGACATCAGTGACCTTTATCCAGCTTGTCTGTCTATGTTTAAACAGTACGTGCCTAGAAAAAAAAATATGGACCTTTGTTTCATTTTAATGGATTTCTTTATAGGTGATTTTAGTGCAAACAAAACAAGGAGCAAAATGCAATCAAATCTAAAACCTGATTTTGTTTCATTCTCCAGGGAAAGAAAGGTCGCCCCGGAGACGATGGAGCCCCAGGCCTTAGAGGGCAAAAGGTGTTTGCCTTTTGATGGAATAGTGGGTTATGACTTTCTTGGCTGACGGGCTCCATAAGGAGTTAAATAACAGTTTTTCAATTTTGAAGGAAGATGTCCTGAACTTGGGCATACTCTGCATTATTTAGTGTTTTACAATACGATGTCTGTCAGGCCAGAATAAACGATAATGAGTTCCAGATTTTTGTTTTTTTTTTAATCTTCTGTCAGGAAGGAATTTTGCCAAGAATTCAGTTGGGTGAACAAGCATTTGTGTCAAATGGACACATAATTCGTCTGAGACTAGAAGGATAGTCACATAAGGATGCACCCAAGATATCAGGGGGAAGTAATCTTACAATTAAGCTAATGTATGTAAGAGCAAATTTGAGAAATATATTGGTTGAATGAACCTGAGTGTCATTGCCGTCTGTTATAAATGAAAGCGTGGAGCACAACAAGGTCTGATTTCAGGCCCCTCTGTTTTGTTTAATGGTTGTCAGCGTTTTAGTATTTGTGCTAGGTAGGTTGGATCGCGCTCCATCAGCTAGATAAAATATAATTACGTTGTTTTTACATCTTAGATCAGGTGACAGTAATATCTCCTGTTCTGGGGTCATTCTTGACACTGTTTCACTTGCCTTTATTTCCTCTTTTTTAAAGTATTTTACACAACTTGTGAATTAATTGGATGCTTTCATTAATTTAGATAACGAGATGTTTCTTTAAGTACAGAAGCCACCCATATAAAATGTTGATAAACCTTTTGTTGTTTTAAATTTGCTCGATTGTGTAAGAATGTACGAACGTGTTGAAATTTCATGATCACTTAGAGCAAAAGAACACGACTCATTCGTTCATAATCAATTCATTATTTGTCTGGTATTTCGTTTGTCCATTTTCTTTGTTAAGAACTTTTACATATGTGGACATGCAGACAACTACTGATTTGCTTTTTTTGCAACCAATTGTTTTCTGTGTTTCTCTTCAACCAGATGTAAATCCAGGCATTTAGATCCGTGTTAAGGTCTTTACTTAACAAAAGAATTGATAAACTAATATTTATTGGTGTAACGAGTCTTTATAATCCTGTCACATCAGGGTGAAGCAGGACTAAGTGGTCTTCCTGGGCGAGAAGGGGCTGAGGTAATAGCAAGCATACACTGTTAAAAATAATGCATACATAGATCATGTTTGCTGTAGCTCATTCATGCTTGACACATGATTATATTTGTTTTTCAGGGAAAACCAGGGTACAAAGGAGAGAAGGTAAGATTTAATGATGGCTGGTGATGATATTTAATTTTGTGCAAAACAATCCATCCCTGCATGTGCAACATCTGTACACAGGGTGAGAGGGGGGATTGTGGCACTCCGGGAATCAAAGGAGACAGGGTACGTCAGCACTTGTTTGACAAAAAAAAGAAAAAAAAAAGTTTTAGTGTGCTTTCTATGTTTTACATCATGCTCATTCTTCTCATCATATGATCTGCTGCAGGGCCCTGAGGGTGGAGTTGGCGCCAGAGGACTTCGAGGTCTGCAGGTCTGTAACGATTGAGCAGTAAACCATGTCATTCACACATTAAACAGTGTATTATATTCCACTGGGTACGTCTCTTTTTGCTTCATAAAATACAGCACGTGTCTGGAGACATTACTCAAAGTGCAGTTCAGCTCGCTGTATTCTTAACCACCTTCTTTCTCAATAATGAAAAGACACCTGGCTGTACTTTAGGATGGATTTTTTCTCAGTGTTTTATGAGTACCGTGCGTTTATGCCTTAATCAGAAGAGCATCTACCTTATATAAATTAGCTTCAGAAATCATTGGATCATATTAAACATTTTCTTTCTATTTATACCCACTTGCACATAAAATCCACTAAGTAAACATAACTGGAGAACTCTTAATCAATGGCTGTACGTCGTTTGTGCGCAGGGGTCACCGGGACCACATGGAGACGTTGGACCAGAGGGCCCCCAAGGAAAGCAGGTTGGCCCCCCCAGCTCCCGCCTTGTTTTTGTTTTGTTTTTTTAACAGCTTACCTCATCATGCACATCTGCTGTGACCTTTACCTTTGCTTTCATGATACGTTTAAACAAGCTTCACCACCCCAGCTCTCACCTTGCAGCGCAGGGGCGTGCTTGCGCGCTAATAGAACCCTACGTGAACGTTTGGAAATGAGCCAGAGTGCTCCCCATCATTACTGCGATTCACTTGTAAAGGGACCAGCCATCAGCGGAGGACCTTACTGCTCCGGCATGCTGTTTGTAAATGCAGACCAGGAAGTGCCTACAGCGGGGTCTGTACTTAATAACATGCGAGCGTCGTCAGCGTACGCTCGCTGTCTCGCCATGTGAGGACATGTATTTGCGAAGACCAGCAAAAGTCTTGGTGGTCCTCACGAAGAAGAAGAAAAAAAAAAACGGATTTGTGCCGTTTTAGAAACCTGCGCCTTTTCTTGTTTGTGCGCATTAAGTTATCTTCCATTCTGTGATCAAATGAGCGCAGTTCTGTGATGTAATCTCATATCTCTTGAGTTAAATAGGCTGAATTTACATAAAACAAGTTATCACACTGTATTTTGGGAGGTTTCTGATCTTGGACATCATTGAATCTGAAGACAAACTTTGGCTGATACTCGTCCCGACCTGCTTGAAGCGATCAAATATCTGGCCCACTGCCCGATTTAAAGAACAAACAAACAGCCATAGAGATTAAAGTACGAACATATGCATCCACGGATCATCTTGGGTGCATGTGTGCGCATCTGTGTGTGTGTGCACGTCGGCATGTTGGAGTTTCACAATAGTTCTGGGTTAGCCGGTTCTTCTCTCTCAGTTTTGTGCATCATAGTGGTGTTGCATTAAGAAAGTAAGCTACGGTTGATGTAAACAGGTCCAAAGCCGAGACAAGACAATTCTCAGCAAAGATATGAGTTATTTACGTGAGAATTATTAGGTAAGTGTTGCCATGTTCGTGACGACAGGGTGAGCGTGGCCCACCGGGTCCTCCAGGGATGCAGGGGGAAACTGGCATCGGGATCCCTGGACCAAAGGTGAGTTAACGCTCTCCCCTCTGAACGGTTTCCTTTCTGCTTGTCACTATTAATTTTTGTGTTCCTGAACACTTCTTGTGTCACTTTTTAATTCCTGTAAATCTGCAGGGTGACATGGGATTCCAGGGCCGCCCAGGTCCTCTTGGTCCCCCTGGAGTGGGAGAACCTGGCCTTCCTGTGAGTTTCGAAGAAACTTTTTTATATATAAATGAATTTTGCACCCGCGAATATTCGCTCTCTGTGACAAATGTTAAACATGTGGAATCTCTGTGGAAGGCCAGCAGGTACTTTGATTTGTGATGTTTGGTTTGTACTGCATAATCGGCTTGGTTTACAGGGACCACAAGGACCACAAGGCGTTCAAGGGGAAAAAGGACCCCAAGGCGAAGGGTTTCCTGGACCAAAGGTACTATTATGGGTCTACTATCATTCATCCATCATGCTGCAACACTGTTAGTCTAGACCACGGATTACCACTCACTGCAGGTCACCGAAGCTTCACTGGGCGGAGGGTGGAGGTCAGGTGCTGCACATATATAGAAGCTATTTGAACTTCAAACAGTGGGGAAAAAACATAGACGTGCATCATGTCAGTCAAAGGCCCTGTCAAGCAAGAAGAAGCATTTAAGCTGACGCGAACTTGGACCGCATAAGACTAAATGCTGTGCTCCTATTGTGTCGTAAGCCCCAAAAAGAGATTTAAAAAAGACAGAAAGAGAGAACGAGAGACAAATGATGATAGATGAATTCCATTTCACTTTTATTTCAGCGTTATGCGTGCGTGCTGGCAGCCGTCACACTGACGCGGATTTTAGAGACATCGTTAGAGTCATCAACACCTGTGCTTCCCCTATTTTTGCAAGTTTAGACCCCTCTGAAAAAGGCAAAATGATGAGCCAAAACATACAATATGTCTAAACGTGGCTGCAACATACACGAGATACGTAAGTATATATGGAGTGAAATCAGCGCTTACACTTAAGAAATCACTTGGATCTGCCTCACAAATGTTGAATGACCCAATTTCTAGAGCCATCGATAAGTAAAGAGTCGTGAGGTTATCTCTACCTGGTATTGAGTATAAACATGCAGGCCTAAAATGGATTGTGTAATTCTTGCATCAAGACAGAACTTGTGGTTACGTTTGACAACGGGAGGGACAAATTTACGTGGTTGGTGAGGAATCATTGGAGCGAAATCTGCGCTCTCACTCACCGAGGGAAGCTCTTGGAAGGCGAAAATGTCCTTGAGCAACTACACATCTGTTTAACCTGTGCCAGACTTCCTGCCTATTATAGGTTTTACTCCTCTGTTGAATTCTACCTCTTGTAAAAAAAAAAAAAAAAAAGAAAAAAAAAGGGGGATCAGAGTGCTGTTGTCAGAGGTGTTCAAGGCTCTACACACACCAAGCAAAGCTGAACAGGCCTGCAGCGACTAGCAACTGCTTCACTTTTACATTTCACCGGGACTGGAAGTGGGGTAAAGAGCACATTCTGGGGGGGGGGTAATCAAAGAGTCAAGAGACACCATGGAGAATGAAAAACAAGCCACTTCCATTCCTAGAACACTGGCTTATTTTGAATCAATCATACGAAGGTAACAGGAGCCAACATGCTCCTCTTCCAATCTCTGAGAACAATGTGGACTTGGCTAAGATCCAATAGCAAGTGGTTGCGATGTAGCTGACAGAGATGACCTGATTTTTCTTCCACAGGGGGATCGAGGTCTCGCGGGACCGAGGGGGCCAAGAGGGCAGCAGGGTGCAGGAATCAAAGGCGAACGGGTATGTTAAAAAAAAAAAAAAATCATCTTGCATGGTAATATTCACACGCGTATTTTGGGCTGCAATGTAAGCTGCCAATCTGCTCGTCGGGGGAAATGAGGAGTTTGTACGAGTGTAAGCATAAACTGCAGGGATGTTGTATCATATTCCATGGTAAACATGCAGTGCTCATTTGGTTATGTTTGATCGGTGTATGTAACCATTTTAGTTAAGAATTTCAGTTTCAGAAGAGCCTGAAGAAATCATTTCACAAATCACAAATATGAGAATTACACCGTCTTTTTCTGCAATGTCAAAATCTCTATTCGACGCAAATATATGTTTAAAATCAGTGTGTGGTGCTGCTGGAGGGCTTACCATGCACCCCTCGCTGCAGTGTGCATGTTGGGACATTGTCTTAAGGGCTCACGTATAAAAAGTAATTATGTCATCAATGCGGCAAGAAATTGCAACCTCCTGGCATTCTGCAAGCGCATCCTGCTTGAAATGTTTGTGTTTACCGACACTGTCACTGAACACCGGCCTTTGCAGCCTAACAAACTCCCCCACCCACCAGGTTAGCTCCGGATTAGCCACTCCGGACCTGAGCACTGGTGAATATTGGAGCGAACATTGGATGGTGAATTAGGAGCTTTGCTTTGCGGCTCAGCTGCTCAAGCTCCATCTTAGGCTCACCTGCAAATATTACACTTCTTCTCTTACAGTTCACATAGATTTTACAAGTGGCTGATTATATGTTACCATTTTTATTTTTATGAAAGGGGTGGAGGCCCAGTTTTTCAAGTAATACGGTTCCCTCTGTTAATCTGGAATGTGACTTTTACAG
>CAAKHG010017123.1:46711-62277 GCA_901007715.1 Dactylopterus volitans | reverse complement strand
GACACCTCCGCCATGGACCCCTGCTCCTCCTCACCTGAACGGATCAGATAATAATAATTTAAAAAAACAGTTGAGAGAGAGTAGAGATGAAGCCTTGGCAAGGAATCCGACACACGATGAGAGATGTTCGATTCCGCGGCTTTAGTGTGTCATTGACACATGCTGAACGTCTCGTGCTTCTGCAGCAGTTCCTCATCATAGACAGTAGGGGTCCCTCCATGCTTAAAATGCTACATGCTACTCAAAATCATTCTCTTTGAATGAAGGTGCAGCGTGAGTTTCATTCTACATAAGCACTGAACTTAAGTCCTCTGCCATTGGATTCTGCTCGAATTAGGGCAAAAACCTTACGCGGATGCACACACGTGCACGCATGCACAGAGAATTTCCAAAGGTCTGATTTTTAAAGTGGGGATATACAAGATGACGCAACCAACGTGCACAGAAACGACGGAAAGTTTCAGCTCAAATGAAACCTGCGGGACTGTGTATCTATGTTTTCCTCTGGTGTATGTTGGCTAATTAGGCAAGTCCGCACATGGAAGCTAATTCCAGAGCTTGAGCTTCCTCCACCGTTCCAGTAGAAACTGTCAGTTCCTTGGCACAAGCCTCCCTCACCTATTACACTCTCAGTGCACTTAGCGGGCATGTCGTCAACATTCTAATGGTTTACAATGACAGTGTTTTTACAGTACTTATTCAATCTAATCACCCGAAGGCTATCGTATTGTAATTGTGTGTGTGTGTGTGTATGTGTGTGGGCATTGTTGCCTGTGTGAGCATGTGATATGTGTATGTGCGTACATTCATCAATATATTTACGTGTGTGTGTGTGTGTGTGTGTGTGTGTGTGAGTGAATAACAGCATTCCTGTGGTGAGCGTGAAGCGTTAGCTTTTGTACTAAGGAGACCTTTGACTGAGAGCAGCTACTGGGAGCTGCAGGCTGGGAAACAAGTTGGTGCAGGCTATGCCTCCTTACACACACACACACCTGTACACAATGCAAACATTCACATAGGCAGACCGTGATACATTTGATCTGGAATAGTTTGCACATTACCACTTGAAATCCGTGCGCACACCTGCGTGCGTCTGCAGCGCGCGCAACTCTGCAAATTGTGAATGGCTGCAGTGTCACTTCTTGTTTTTCTTGCCAAATGTAACACAGCTACATCCTCCCCTGCACACACGCACACATGCACACACACACACACGGCCAGACATCCTATCAGGAATTCTCTGGCTGCCTCTCTGGAAGTGGCAGCTGATCCAAGCACATGGCAGAGCAACAATCAAGCTGGCTGTGTGAAACCTAACCTCCTATTTATCACACCGATTGTAGACATGATGTGGCAGCGGGGGAATGTGCTGCACGCACACACACGCACACGCACACACACACACACACACACACACACACACACACACACACCTACCTTACTCTCCTCTAAAGCCCTCCTTTCATCTTTTATCTTTAATCTGGTCTTCTTCTCATTCCCGCTTCTTACAGCTTGCTCCTAGTTAACCACCTCCCTCATACACGTCTTTATGTCTCACACTCTTCTCTTCCCTTGTGATGCATCTGTAAACTTATATTCTCTACACACACTTCTCTTAAAACATGATACGCAATTGACCCACCGCCTGCATACATTCGGTGTCAGCATCCCTGACGTCTAGGATCTAATTATTTTTAGCTGACACATCTAGATTGACCTACAATGGATTTCTCAATGGCTGCAGAGAGATTGCGAGAATGTGGGGAAATTAAGATGAAAATGGAAAGTGCAGGTAGAGTGTGTGTGTGTTAGATGGGAGGTGAAGTCTGGTAAATGAGATTACCTGTGTGTGCAGACACTGAGGGCTGCTCAGTTTCCTGGCTTGCTATTGGCTGCCTGCCCTCCACCGTGGTCTCCGCTGGAAATATAAACACAAACAAACAAACACACATTAGATTATTGGCAAATCTGGTCAGGAATACAACAGAGTTCCAGTGTTGCATAATCTAAATACTGCCCAGAAGCATTATCCACCCCACTGAGCAGCACTTCTTGGCAAAACAATGATGTACACGCAGTCTCAACACAGGTCGGCATCAAAATCAATCCAAAAATAGCAGGGGCCAAATCATGGCAAAGTGGGGGTTGGGAGCCGGGGTGGGGGACTGGTTGGAGGGGGCGGGCTGGGTGGAGAGGGTGGGCTGGGTGGATATTGGTGCAAACAAATGATATCTTTTTCCTTTTCAAAATGGGGGAGATTAATCTCCCTCACACAACCATACACAAACAAACAAGCTCCGGACACAAATATGACTCTTTTGATATTCTACAGCATGAACCACTTGGCACAAAGTGAGGTCTTTTCCCACCAAAGTTTTGTCTATGCCTTTTCCCAATCTGCTCCGCAACATGAAGGCTCCTTTGTTGTTGGGCTGTGCGTTGGAAAGGAATGTGACAAGGATTTCAAAGGGTTGGACAAAAGCACTCTGTCATTTGGAGAGAACCCTCTAATACAGCAGAAAGCAGGAGAGGGTGGAGGGGGTGGAGGGTGGGGGGGGAGGTGCGTGTTGGGTAAAAAAAACAAACAAAAAAAAAAGAAAAAAGAAAAAAAAAACCCTCTCTAAAATCCAGTAATCAGCTCAACACCTGAACAGCTGTTTCCCCAGCTGAGATCATGGCGCGCGCACACACATACACACACACACACGGACACACACTCACACACACACACATGCAAGCAAACAGACATTGAGATGCACTGCACATTCTGGTGAGTTACTGTGAGTACACACACGCGCGCGCAACAACGCACGCACGCACGCACGCACACACTTCTTTCCTCTAAAGAAGGGAAATGTTCAGGCTCTTGTCATCACCCCACCTACTGTTTCCTGCTCTGGATGTTTTTGCTCGAACTGAGCTCAGGGTTGACCTGATGAGCGGCAGTGTGAGATTTGAGCTGTTGCAAAATTAAGTGTTCATTTCCTTCCCATTAAAACAGCACTTCAGCCTGACATTATTCATTTTGTTTTTGGTCTGCCAACATCCTTTCCTGTTGAACCAGCAGCTACAGTAGCACTGGTTAGCCCTTTTTTCAATAAATCATTCATCCTTGGACTATGTCAGTTTAAGAGATGTTTCTTTCTTCATCATCTTTTACAGCTGCAAGTATATTTTTTTTTCATCGTTTTCCATAAATGCACGTACTGTATGCAGTCTTGTTGTTACCTGACTGCAGCAAGATGACATGTTCATTTTAAATCTTGCTAACTTCTCCATAGTCCATGCAATAGTTGCTTTAACAGCCAGAAGAACATCAGACATACACAAATTACACAGCAAATCAGAGATGTGGTTGCAGATTCAGGCGTCTGAAGTCGGACAATAGTGGTGTGCAAAAAAGCATGATGGAAGAATTATGGAATCCCAAACCTCCGAACAAGATGTGCTCTGCGATATGTGATGAGAGAGCTCTTACTATGAGGACACTGGGACAGTGGAACTTGCTTGATGCGTGTCCCATTGCGGCAGGCGAACACCTCCATCTGACACTGGTTCTGGTAGAGCTGTCCGTCTGACCCACAAACCGGCTCCCCATCGTAGCCGCAGTCCCTGTAGCAAGTGCAACGTTCAAATTGCTCCTCCTCCAGGCAGCCAAACACATTGTTGCACTGGTTTGCCTGCACAAAACCTGCAGAAATTTTCCTTTAAAAACTGCGAAAGTGGGGCATTTGTGAGTCATTAAAGGCCAAGTATACACCTCACCTGTCCACTGATTGGTTGAACTCTCCACCTCATTGCAAGTGGGTCCATCACACAGCTCCCGTGCAAGTGGGCTGCTCTCACTAACGTTGTAGAACCGGGTGGCCTCGAAGGCTGTATGACAAGCGCACAAAACAATGTTACCCACAACAACTACCCTAACAAAAAAAACAAAAAAAACAATTTCCGCCTAAAAAGCTACTTCATAAATCAGAGTTATAGATGGCCTTCATGCTCTGTACCTCCTTAGAGAGCGGTACTTAAAATATTCATCAGAGGCACACCTGGTTCATAGTAGTCATAGATCTTGACCGGAACAGGCGCTGTCTTGCCCACAATGTATTCCCTGACAGCTTGGAAGGCCACACACGTCATACACTGGCTGGGGATCTGGGACAGAACGACAAACACAGAAAACACACACAGATTTAAAAAAAACAAAAAAAAAACACATGGGCAGACATTCACCTAACCTTTTCCTCATTCTACGTTTTCACACATACTGTATGACTGACAGCGATGAGGAATTGGGCTTGAACTCACCTCATCAAAGTAGAACAACACTTTTCTCCCATTTATCTCGTATCTCTTCAGGCTGACTCTCTTGTCCATCAGCAGCTGTGGAGGAAGACACATGGAGACCAGACTCAGTGCACAGAAACGCAAGCAACTGGACTGATTTTGACTTGCTATACGGAAAATATGGTAGCACGTGTGGAAATCTGCGGTTGAAAATCATTTTGAAATAAGTGATCAGGTGATGCCTCATGGCAGTTAGCAGCATTACTTTGAGAGTGTTGGAAACCAGTTCAAATGGTCACCTATCAACATTTTAATATGTCATAGCAGGACTTGAACAAAGCACGATTTCTTCAGAACCGCTAACTATTAAGGAACCTAAATATGTACAAACTAAACTGTACAAAAAGCACATTTGTGGACAAGAACACATGGTTTGTAGTCAGGCCAGATGTACATTTGATTCCAGACATCATTCATGACATGGATGGTAGCCACTGACATGGACAATAATAATCAGCACCACAGTGGACTGGACAGCTCCGTCTCATGTCATGTCCAATCCAAGGCTAAATTCATTCTGGATTTACGCATCAAAACGCTGCGACCAGCCATGAATCCTTCAGCCTGACATGATTTTTTTCTGTTATATATTATTGAACATGTGTACACTCAGTGACCAAAGTATACTGAAATACACGATGACAAATACAACGTGTTCTGTTGGCCACAACTGGAACGGCAAAATGGTCGAGTTGAAATTAAACTGGTCGCCAATAAAGAATTTGGAGTAATCCAAAGGGGTCCATCATCTCCTCAGTGCTTTCTATTTGTGTATTTTGCAAACCGTGCGCGCAGACATGGGTCAGACATGCGTTGACCAAATCTAGTAAAAATGAAAATGCCACTGCAAATTTCATAGAGATTCAGCAGAGTTAATTCCTCCCACAGGGGGATTTTTCATTCTGTCAAAGGTGGCAGCCTTTGGACAGCAGGGGTTTATGAGGTGCTCAGCCTGAGCTGGCGCCACCGAGAGAGAGAGACGCAAACACACACACAGACACACACACGCGCGCGCGCGCACACACACACACACACACACGCGCGCGCACGCACACACGCACACACACAATATACAATCATGCTCTGTTAACAAAAGCATTGTTTGTCTATATAGCAACGAAAAAAAATTGCCAATGAACTCCCATAGCTCAAATGTTATATGCTCAGTGTGTTCTGGGTCGTTAAACAAAGCTCATTATGTTGGGTGATGAGAGGCCATGGCTGCAGTAGCCCCCAGTCAGCCAGTCAGTCACCAGACTAATCATTCATGACTACAGCATCCATGAAAGCAAGTAGACATGACTGTAGAAGCCAAGCTTGCCACCATAAATTGAGGAATGTATGTGGCAGTCAAGCAGGCAGCAGTAAAACTACAAGGGAGGACAGCAGGGGTGTTAACTGACTTTGTTAGCCGCTACAACTCCACACAACTGACACACATGTGCTTGTATATTTGTGTATATATATATATATATATAAATATATATATATGTGTGTGTGTGTGTGTGTGTACATATGCATGTGTGCGTCTGGCTTTAACATCTCTCCAGGTAGCCAGAAAGGTGGCTTTTTTAAAGGTGTAAGCTTGCAGACTATAAAGCCCTATAGCTGTCTGGTAATGAGGGAGCTGACCTGCATCCAGCTCTTAAACTTCCATCCATATTCACTCTGTGTCACAAGTCCTTGATGGACCCATCCATCCTACCACTGTCCTCTCTTCATTGCACATATGAGTGTTCATGTCCTTTGAATGATATAGGTTTGTGTCTCACATGATTCGAGGCACTCTGTTTGTGTGTATGTTGTGGTCCAAGAGAGGCCCGATGACCTCTCACCCTAAGACACTGTAACTCCGCAGGGCCTCAGCTGACTAGCCTTTCTCTTATCATACCTAAGAAAACATCATAAAAAAAAAACCCCCACACCTCACTAACTACTCCACTACAAATACATACGCAAACACACAAGCGCACGCGTGCTACTTTCACAGTGCGTAACATGCAGGACTTAAAAGGCCTTGTCCCTTTTCCCGGGAAATAAAGAGAATGTCAGTTAAAACTTGAAAGATTGTTGCTCCGACCAATATTTAGATCAAAACACTTTCCGTTGTTCTGCAAGAATATCCTCTGCATCAAATATTTGTGTTTATTTCTGGAAATTTGTGAAGGGTTGCGCCCTGCGTGTCTGCGAGGGACGCAAGACTCCAGACATGGATGCATCTGTCTTTGTCTACCTGCTTTTCAATTTGGCTACTTACCTGGGCGCTTGTCCTACCTGTGTAGAATATGTGAGCCACTATGACTAACAACAGTCAATATTTGTTTATGGATTGATTTATCTTGAGGAGTGTGTCAAAAATCACTGCAAGTCCTGATATTATTACTCACCCTCTCAAGACTTTCCACATCTGCTCTGAAACCGGAAATCATGGGAACTTCTATAACTGCCATGTTGGACGAGCCTGAATGGAGCCACCTAGGCAGAGACTTGGTGTTAGGATGAGCCGCAGAGCCGTGCTTATGTGTGGCCAACTCCTGCGCTTGCACGCGGTTTGTTTGGTCTTACCTGGCACAAACTTCTAAGGAGATGTGGAAATCCATTTTGTCCTGGTGAGCTGCTGGGTCGTCATCGTCAATGGGCGCCCGACGCCGCCGGTTGAGCTCAGAGCGGTTGTCAGCCCGGCTGCGGGAGCGTGAGGAAGGATGACGGGATGAGGAGGGAGGCTGCAGGTGTCGCTCCTGAAAAGGCTCTTTCAGGTCCACCTTGAGCTGGAAAGCTGGCTTGGACACCGGGTCAGGTACGTTGTAAGAAACATCAATCTGCAGACACACAGAGAGCAGTGGTGGTGCTGCATTAAAGGATGTGTGAGAAATGGGGACTTCGATAGTAAAAGAGAAACAAAGACTGTTCAGATATTTGTTGATCATAGTACCCAACTATGAAATTATTTGTTTTTCTGTGTGTAAATTTCCCTAACTGTTTAGGAAATTAGGCACAACCCCGTTGATGTTGTACTTAACCTTATTTTGTCTGTGTAAGAAACGCTTAATGTCAGATGAGGCGATAGTTTATCATAGTGCCTAATAACGAATGCAAATCCTCATTTGTTTGAAAAATGCAATTTGTAATGATTATCCACGTAAACCAAAAAAATCACAACAAATTTCTCAAACATTTAGCTCCCCTAGTCTTGAAGAGACTAGAAAGTCAGTGGGAAAAAAAAAAGAATTAGGGCAGCACTTTAAAGCATAAACCACAAATCATATTCGCTGGACACTAGACATGCATTCAGCGGACTACTATTTGAGCCTCAGGACATCTCATTTCTTTGATGCTGTCTTTAATTTTACAGGCGATTCGTATTAAGAAAACCTTAACATTCTGAATAAATTACGAAACTAGAGTCAAGACTTTTTTTTGCAAATCTAAATGATACTCCGTTGGCGCGGCACATAAACGCCTCACATACTGTATGTGTACAAACATAGACACAGGCCTGTTGCTTTGATTTGCCGGCTCTTGTATTTCATTACAGCCCAGGTGCTGCTGGCCTGAGGGGCTGTCAGAGGGGTGTGTTGACACACAAGGAGGTGTGGATGGAGGGAAAGAGGGAAAGCAGAGAGGGAAAGAGGTCTGCGGAAAGCAATCGAGTGTGAGAAACTCGCTGAGGAGAACAAATTGGAAGACGTTTTCGGCATTACACAGCAGAACACAACATCCGCTGCGGTGGCTGGCTCGGCCTCAGTCAAATCAAATCATATGTCACATGCATGGTTCTGAAAATGGGATAGGAACATATTTTGCTTTTGCTTTTCCGAACATATAATCATTTACACGTGGGTGATAATAAGACAGGAGAGATCATCATCCATCGAAGAAGAAAAATGACTTCTATTGTTTATCAAAGAGGCTATTTTCATCCATGACAAGGTAGGAAGTAAACAACATCCTGGCCAGACGAGTGATCAACAGCTGGCTAAACTAAAATAAGGAATTTTGCCGTTACGACACAACAGCAACTGACTCTCCCTCGTGAGAATATTCTTGATGTGCGCTGATGAGGTCTGGCTTGTTTTGGCTAATGCTTACGACTGCAACTCTGTATGGTCGAGCTTGTGTGTGGGGGACCACAATACCTGCATGAGGCAGCAACCCTCTCCTTTAGCGCTGACAAAAAGGCCTGTGGGGATACTGGGGATCTGAAAAAAAAAGAGAGACAGAAGAAAGAAGAGAAACAAAGAGAGTCCGAGGGGGCAGGGAGAGGTGAATGAATTGTTTATCAAGCGAATGAATGCTTTAGGCCGCTGCACTGCCACTGGTGGCTCCCTGGCTACTAACCAGCAGACCTTAATTGCCCCCAATTAAGCTGACACCACTAATCACAGCATGCCTGGCAGAGAGGACGTGGTGCACTCTCACCTGAACGACACAGCAGCGCTGCCCTAATGCCGCAGTGGTCTGTGCCCATACTGTAAAGTTTGTGATGTGTGGGCAAACATGCCAAAACAAAGTTCTTAAATCAACAGACCAACAAGGTGTGTTGGGGAAATCCAGCCCAGTTAAGTGTGGTTTGGTTTGGCAGTTTGAGAAAGTCCTGGCAACTAAACAACCGGACACAGAGATTAATGTTGAATGCCAGAGCGTGTCCCTGGTGCAAGGCAGTCATCAATCAAGGGGGAAATATTTAGAAATTGCACTGAAGTGCACTTTCTTGCAAGGGAAATAACCCATTTGAAGAGCTGGCAATTATTAAAAGAGAACATTTTTTTTCTACACCACTGTGCCACTACTTCATAATTAAGTAATGTTAATAAAGTGTTGTCATCCTAGACAAACAACCTACATCTGCACACAAAAGCCCAAAGGAGCCATTAAAAAAAAAAATCACCAGTGTGTTTACCTTGGCGCTCTGTAGGAGTTTCTTGTTGTCCCTGTTGAGTTCAAAGGTCTCCTGGAAGTCCAGGTTGGTGGAGGCCAATGAAATGGTGAGGTTGACCCCTCCAACGTAGGACAGGATGGCATACTCTGACAGAGCTTGCAGAGCTACACATGTGTCCTGGCATGATGGGTTTAAGAAAGGTCAGCTTCAAACTGATGCTGCTAAATGTGAATTAACCAAAAGAGCAGAGAAGCCAGGAGATGAGGGGCGGGGGGGTTACCTGTGTAGATGAGAACCCGCCCAGGGCATTCCTCTGCTGGGAGAGCCATTTGACCACAGGTAGGGCAGAAGCCACATCCCCGAGGAGGGTGTAGGTCAGAAGGCCATACGCTGTCATCTCCACCTCAGCAGACACCACTGTGAACATTTTTAAAACCAAAATAACATCAGATCATCGTGACAGATGAAGAGGATGACTGTCTCTCAAATGACAAGGCTCTACGAAGAACTGTCTCCAACATGCAGAGAATATTAGCTTGGAATAGTTGTGCTGGATACCAGACTGAGAGAGGCCATCACTGAAACCCATGAAAGTGTCCTCATCCGTCATCGTGCTGCCAGTCAGGCTCCAGTGGGTGAGTCCATCTGCAGAGACAAACACAGAGAGGTAACAACAATTTCATCATGTGAATCACTGTAATGACATCTTAATCTCTGACATCTTTCAATAACTGTAATTAACTCTTGTGCCTTTATCGCACTTGGCAACTGGACTAATTGTGACCAATTTTCCTCCAGCTTCACTCAAACTCAGACGTAGCAGCAAAAACTTGTAGAAAGTTAAGCATAAAAGAAGGAAATGGCCAGAGGAAATCAACACCGAGATAAGAAATGGAAAATAGCAGGAAGTTGCAGAGGGCTAAGAAGCTGAATCTTCCCCAGTTGTCTGTGTCCTGTCCCTAACTGCTTGTTTTAACAGTAAAAGCGGTCTTAAACCAGGACGTGCAAATTCTCGAGGAAGTTCTGCGTTGCTATAAACATTTGACCGAGAAGCAAGCTGTGCATGATTACATCCATCATAGTTTTTACTGTTCTTTCACTTGCCATCTGGTTTTTACTTGTCATCTGTTCATACATCAATCACCCTTGTTAACAAGATCTAGTGACACTGGATGAATGAATGCCTGGTGACTGTGCTGATCGCAGTGTCGAGTGTGGCAGTACCTTGCGTAATGGCCATGTGGTTGAGGCGGCGCAGGGCCAGTGGAGCGTAAGGGCTGCGCAGCAGAGCCAAGGCGTATGCGGACAGGGCTGTGGTGTAAGGGTCATCAGCAGAGTAGGTGTTACTCTCCAGGAAATCCTTGGCTTTGGCCACTGCCACCTTCTCTTCCTGGACACAGACAGCACACCAAACAAAGACAGATGACAGGCTGATGTATGGCTGCACAAGCTAAAATTGCTAAAAAAAATTTCAGTGTAGCGTAGTTCGTACTGTCCCACGAGGAAAGATACAACTAAGATAAGAGAGAATAACACAATTTAAATAGCAGTGTACACCCTTGATTTACACGATTTTTTGTACACCGTTTTTTTTTGTTCTCTTCCAAAATTTTTATATGAGTAAACTGTAAGACACTCACTGTCAAAATTGTTTCAGACCTAGGGCCTCATATTTAGTTTGAAAGTATGTGATGTGGACTGTTTTATTCCAATATTCTGTATACAGGTTTAAGCAACCTAATTTCAGCAGCCGGACCATCAAACATGCCTCTTACATGACTCTTTCCCCAAAGACACATCATTGTCATCATCTCGCTCAGAGTTCAACGCTTTACTGACTGTCTTGTCCCTGTCCACACTCGCCACCGTCTCCTCCACTCAGATGACGAATAAACATTCATTTTGGCCACTAAAAATCTGAGAGCAGCAGACTTTCATCTCATGCAGATGTGACCTTCCCCTCTCATCCGAGAGATGACAGGCCTCCAGAGCCGCTCACTGTAATTGCAGCTGTCATCTTTTAATTAAGAGAGATTGGAAGGGAGAAGACGGAGTTTTCGCTTTGATGTGAGGGATACCTTTTCAGTTTTTATCAGCTGTAAAAGGACAGAGTCTCGGAGGACATCCTTTAGGGTGGATAGCAGAGGAAAGGGGGGACAGATGAATGAAGAGGGAACATTAAACACTGTCAACCATGCAGACAAATGGAGGGAAAAGTCAAAAATCATCATACATTTAGGGACTTTCATATTTTTGGAGTGAGCAATAAGCGCGAACATTATGTTGCAACCCATCCTGTGTTTCTTATCAAATGAATACGACATATGGTGCTGGTGTTTAATCGCTCAAGAAGGTGAGAGAGTTAAGATAAATCAAGTTGGAAACAAAAAAAAAAAAGCCAAAAAAAAAACGTACAAGAGGAAAGCAGGAATGATAAAGAGAGGAATGCAACCGAGGTGTCTCTCACTAGACCTAATTGTCTCTGCACGTCAACCTAAATCTTTTCATGTCATCCAAAACTTGATTAGTTATTATATTAGCAGCACTGGGGCATAACAAATATGAGTAGGCTGGCTGCCAGCACATCCATCTTCACAGCAATCAGGAATTCAGAGATATGTTCTTACATGACTCCGGTTTAAAAAAAAAAAAAAAAAAAACCTTCAGTCTTTTCATCCCACTGAAGTCATGAATCAATTTGTACAGCGCTTCACCCAATGTAGGAGATTGGATAAGTGTTAAATTTGAACTGGTGTTTCTTGACTGGCTGTGTTTAAGTATCGTCCAAAAAAGGGGGATTAAACCTGAATTTTCACTCTAAGCCACATCAATCTTAATTAGAGTGACATAACAACAGTGTTTCAATCTGTACGAGATCTTTTACAGGTCAAAAAAGGTGTCTTGTTAAAGTATTGTCACATTTAACAGTTAAAATTGGGACTGAGCAGTGACTCTAAAAGCGGCAGTAATATAGGATTGCTCACCTCTGTGGTTATCCCTGTCTCCAAGAGAGCTGCTACTACATAAGCGGTGAGTGAGATCTTCCCATGAATTCCTCCCTGTGGGCAAAAACATTTAGTTTCATTTAATTCCCAATTTTAGAGAGCTTCATCTCAATTCCTTTAGGTAAAAAAACATGAAAAAAAAAAAAAATCCATTCCACTTAGCTCGCCTGACCCGCAAATTGAGAAAACATAGAGCAGTACGCTTATTCATACAGTACGTTTAAAGGAGTACTCCAGTGATTCAGGGTTGCAGTACACAGATTAAAAAACAAGATGGTCAAAATTGAAATTGTTCTGGCGATGTTATCCTGACCTGTAGACCCTAAAAATGTAGAATATCCATGCCGGTGGACTATTTGACAAGAATTTCCTTACTTGCTAAATGCTCTCAACTTTAAAATTCTATGTCCAAGTTTGTATCACAGGTACAGTGAGATGTTGGAAGTCCCAAGCCTAACTCAAGATCACCCTGATGACATAATCAGGAACAAACAAAAAAACACAATCCGCCGTCTTTGTCCAGCCTTTTTCTTTTCATGATAGTGTTTCAGCACTCACTAAAACAAAAACGTGTCTTTCACATTTCTTCCTGCTGTGTAATTGCAGGAACTCCCTGAACCTTCCCCCACACAGACATAGATCTACCTGTAGGTCTTTGTTCAAGATGCGCCCCATGGCAGGGAAGGAGCCATCATCTCGCTGATGTTTGATGAGCCAGGATTTGGCAGTACGAAGCTCCTCGGGGTCAATGAAGATGAAACCCCGAGACTGAGCAAAGGACTTCAGCACAAATGCTGTCAACCTAGAGGAAGGACAGATGGAGGTGGAGGGGTGAGAGTGATAAAGATGGGTTAGGTGGGAGTATAGAGGAAGGAGATAAGAGAGGAGAGATATCAAACATCCCTTAAAACATGTGCTGGCAAATCCCAAAAAAATACTTAACTATCCAACTTCACAAGAGCTGGAAGGCAATCATTTTTTTTTTCAGATGAGTGTGAAGTCTTCCTAACAGTCACACTCTTTCAATCTGTCAACAGAGGGGGAGAGGGGGCTGATACACAGGAGTGTAGATGGAGGTATGAGGACTGGTATGTATAGATGGATCTGATGACATGGAAAAAAAAAAAAAGGGAGGAAGTGGAGGGAGCAGATGGGTGCGGCAGGGTTTGATCACCACGACAGGATGCGACAGGATGCCGCAGCTGCGCTCTCGAGAATGCAAAATCTCACAAAGGCCAACCAAGTATGTTTCTGCATGCGAGCTGGAGATTCCCCAAAAGCATTCCGCAACTTATACAAACACAGATCCCAGGGACGAAGGTTGTGAATCTGGCTGGCTGGGGAGCGCAACTGAAATTTTATGAGACATGGTTTTAGTGGGCCATGGTGGAGAAGTACCAGAGGAACCACGGAGAAAGGCCAAGGTCAACCCTGGGGGACACGGCTGAGCTAATAAACACACACTCATCCATAAACAACAGACCTCCCGGCAGTGGTCAAAAGCTGCACTCTTTGGCCAACATCACCACAGTGACAGCAAAACATTCCATTACAGCACCCCTGACCACAACTGACTTATAGGATGAGGCAAGCTGCTTACCATAAAAAGAAAGAAACATAAGATGGAAATGGAGAAATAAACAAACTGGTCGTGCACCAGGTTTCTCAAAGCAGCTCATAAGTGAGACTACAATCCAAGACGGAGCACCTTTGAGACCAGGAGGGAAAAACAAAAAACCTGTTCTCATAAAGCAAAAATATTAAATCTTGTCCGGTTGGAACCTGGCTGGCTGTTATTCATCCCTAAAGACAAACGTAGGGATAAGTCGCGAGCCCACTGGATTTTTAAAAAAATTTTTTTTAAGTTTTTTAGGTTAAGTTTTTAAGTTACAGGTTTTAAATGTTTGGGGTAAGGTACTGGAAAGTGGCAAGGTGATTTAGCTTGGGGAAGAAAGGAGGTACACAACAGGCTCACTTCCACTACTGGCTTTTGGCTGGAGTCATCTTCTCTTATTCTGTCTCCTGACTTGCAAACTTTGCGTGCCTCAAAACCCTTTTATGAGTTCTGTCCTTCAAAAGGGAAATATCTTTTCTTTTTCTTTTTTTTTTTAAAGACGATGCATGGGCGTTATTTCATGATAAAAGAAAATGTTTTAACTTCACTATATTAATAGTCCTGTCACTTAAACTGGATGATACCAATGTGATCGAGGGCTTTGCTCATTTGATGTTTTGGGGACTGTTTGAGGCTGAAAAGACGGATCAGAAGCTACTGCTGCTACTATTGCAAACGTTTTGGAAAATCTAATCACATATACACCAGTATACAAAGTTGTCTGACTGTGGGGGATCAGTTTCACCATTTAATGAACATGTATGTATTCTCAATTTTGAAGGTGAAATTTTCAGGTAAGAGGATTTTTTTTCTCCTTCCTGATCTGGATTCTCATCAAAATCCTGGATTCTCTTTGACACTGTGAGACGGTGCATTTTTTTTTTTTTTTTTTTACATTTTCACTTATAATCATCACTAAGAAAGATGAAAACTAAGAGGTTGGGAGCTGTTTTTGCAGGGGTGAGGTCATGTTGTTGGTTATTCAGCCTTGATGGAGGTCTACTCTCTGCTTCTACTTTCCTGGTTTCCTGACAGAATTATGAAATAAGCTTTCTGACTTAACATTTGGTGAACATTCAGACGATGCAGGGATTTATGTTTACAAGCATGGACATCTGCAGGGAATCTATAGACAAGCTTTAGCACCAAAAGGAAGAAATGCCTTGCTAGTCGAGCACAAAACTGGAGACAGATCGCAAGTTAATGCAGCGGCGGATATCACTTCTTTCAATCTCTGGTATTCAGCCCCCTAACCCTGCTAACGCTGTCAGATCAGTCTTTGGGCAGACACAAATGCCATGCCAGCCTCAACATGTACAGCCAGGGACTGAGACTGTCAGTAAAAATGAAGTGCAGCGCTGCCCCACTCTAGGATGTTATTATATAAGGCGGGTGCAACTTTGTCAAAAGTAATTTTCAGTATTCTCAATAATAATATTCATGATAATGGTAACCATAAATAAAAGGGAAAAAAAATGTATGACTTGAATTTCGGTAAAAAGGTCAAGCTTGAAAGTGAGATTATGTTTAATGTTGGAAATATTGTAACTGAAAAGGCCACAGTTGGGGATCAGGCAGAGGCAGTTAATGTTGTCAATGAAAGGTCTACATAAACATGGCAATACAAACGCGTGTGTGTGTGTGCGCGCGCGCGTGTGTCGCAGGAGCAAAGGATTATCCCATAGGAGTTAAATGAAGCCTGTCCAAAACAGGGAGACGCTGC
>CAAKHG010017123.1:11637-34564 GCA_901007715.1 Dactylopterus volitans | reverse complement strand
GGAACTGTGAGGCTGAAAGGCAGGAACAGCCTCGTCTGTGTACATCCCTCCACTCTGCCGGTGGTTTAAACTCACCATATCGGTCATCACAACCAGTCCTGTTTCCTGTGTTAGATCATACAAAGAAATAAACACAGACATGCACACATACACCCACACACACCAAGATTATTATTTTTAATTCCCGCATCACTGAGGGGCTTATCGACTGAGCGTGTGTTCTCACTGTGAAAGCAAAGCGTGCATCCTTGGTGATGTCCCAGTGCCATGGAAACACAGAGGACCGCCGGCGCCTCTTTGATGACAGCCCGGGCCACCAGAAATGTCCGTCATCTTTGGGAATGCCAAAAGCGTCTGACACATCAAAGTCTGCCAGCTCTTTAAACACCTACACAGGGGGGAAAAAAACATTAAGCCAGTTACACACACAAATGCAGCTCCAAGTTAAATACTGTAGAGCGTGTGCCTCAAAGTAGCATCTAGAAAGAAAAGATCTGTTTGCAAAGAGGTGTGGCACTGCTCCTCAGAATCACTGCTCTAACGTCCGTATTAAAAGAAAACATAACCTTTAATCTTTAGTTAAAGCAGATAAGAATTATATCTGCATAAAAGATGAGGCAGACACAATATATCAAGTTAGGTTTTCATCAGAAAATGCATCACTTGAATGCAAGATTCTCTGTTTATGAATGATGATTTTTGTGAATAAAAGTAGGCATGTGGGAATAAGTTGACGCAGCATATTGTCTGGATATTTTGCACGCAGATATTGAATCAAACAGACTGATCTTTTCTCATGTGCATTGAAAAGGTGCGTGCAAGATTTATGGCTTTTGCGATAGTGTCGGCGTATTTGCCAGACAACAAAAATGGCCGAGGCGAGTTGAACAGACCGATAAACAAAATCAAAACATATTATAATATACTGTATGTTATTGCAAAGCTACCATATCATGACTCAAACATTATGGTACTGCCTCATTTGGCGATGTCAGTTTCCTAATTATAGGATCACGGCATGTTGCGTTTTAAGGGGAGGACCCACCTTATCTGGGCTAAGTTGGAAGTCCGGCTTTAACAGGTAAAGACTTTTGTCCACGGTGGCCACGCAAACACAAGAACCCCTGTCTCCTCGGACATGCAGGGTCACAGGGTCGCCCGGCATGGACTCATTAGATGACAAAGAAACAGACACCTGCAATCCACATAACATAGAAACATAAACTAAAAAATATATATATTACAAAAAAACAGCAGTGCTTTCATAGTGCTGGCGCTACACCAACTAATGACAGTTTTGTTTTTTTTATTTTGTCCTTTTTTCTTTTTTAAATGTATCAATTACCCCTTGTCTATAACTACATTTGCACTGCAAATGTCCCAGCACCAAAAGTGCCATCAAATCACCATATTTGACAAGCAAATCTTTTTTTTTCAAAAATTTTTGCTCATGAACTTTCTGTACCACGCAAATCACTGGTCAATTTTCTCAGTGCTAAGAAAATTTTGTCAGCGGCAATTTGAATGTGTGTCATAGTAGAATCCTGAAGTACCTTCGGCACCTACATCCTACTCAGACTTCAAGCTTGCTTCAGGGCACTTACGTTGTTCTCGTCTAACTAGATCTAGATCCTTGCTTGTGTTGTTGAGCTCTCAGATGTGCGTTGCTTTGGATAAAAGCATCTGCTAAATGAACTGTAGAATCAGAATGAAAATCCCAATTTGTTTAGCGGTGGAAAACATTGGGATGGGATGGAAAACAAAATCCTTTGAAAAACAGAGGGACAGTGAGAGTTCTATCATAAACGTTCACACATCAAACTATTTTTCAGCAGCGCGCAGTCACAAATTAGCCCTGTTAATCATTTCCGCTGCCCTCCTTTCACCACTCCGTAACCTGTCATCCTCTCCTGTCATGACCCCACTCATCCACTCATCTGCCTGCGGCCCGCATGGCCTCTGTCTCATCATGCCTCCACAACCCCCTCCTCCGACACACACACACACACACGCACACACACGCACACACACACACACGCGCGCATACAGACACACACACGCACACAAACATGTGCACAGGCACACACACACACACACACACACACACACACACACACACACACACACACACACACACAGGGAGAGTGTTGTAATGGCATACCAGGGAGCTGTAAATACTTCAGGGAGTTAACTCCACCTAATGCAGGCAGGAACTGGGGAGCTCTCCCAGGCCAACACAGCTGTTTGTTTACAGGCATCACACTGTGGACAGAGCTGGTGCATGGGCTCCGCTCCAAAAGGTATACAGAGAGTGCATACTTTTCCTCAGGGTTTTAATAAATATCAAACAATGCAAACATTTTTATGATAACAAAACAATTGACTAATTCGTAGCAAACAAAATCTATTCTTAAGCAACAAACTGAGATTGACTTAATATCTAAAAGGTGTGTTGGTATATCACTGTAATACTGATAAAACACTTTTCTCTGGGTCCTGTAGCCACCGTGATGTGAAAGGGCGCTGAATCGTGCTGATACGTAAATTGTATGTCATCACATAGGTCCTCTGTGTGGAGAACCAACAAGCAGGAGAAATCAGTAAAGCCTTTCTTGTGCCTTAAGATAATGCAAACCTTGTTCTCAAAGTTGGGCTGGATGGGGATTTGCAGACTGTCCGTGACACCCTCACCATTTTCCCTCACATAATAGATGAGCAGACGGCTGAGGGGTGCCATGCTGTGACTGACAGGGAAACGTAGGTAAGACACACAGCTGTCCAGCTCCGCTTGCGAGGAGGAGCCTGCAACAAACACACGGACTGTGATGTGAGGGCCAAGGCAGATGAAATTATCCCCATGAAGAATACCATTTTTTTTTTTGACACTCTTGGCATCGTGGTAACCAACCCTGCTACTGCCCTGCATGTTTTAGTCGTCTCCCTGGGTAATCAAACCACAGACAGGCGTCATTTCCTTGAAAATGAGTAGATCATTCTAACTGAGCTGTAGGGAGATACCTAAAACATTCAAGGCAGTAGCCATGCAGCTGAGATCAAAATACTACATCACAGACACCTTAGAGGGGGCCAACGAATAGGTTCATCTGAGACTACAACATAGTCATTATATTCTAATCCTGCGCATAAAGATAATTCTACCTTTGCCAAGGAGCTTTTTTTTTGGCCCGTGTCTGTTTCTGTGCTAGCAGGTTTACAAAAACTACTACATCAAATTTCACCTAACTTGGTGGAGTGTTTTCTTTTAACATTGGCACTGGCAGAGCTCAGAGTGTAGCACTATGTAAAAAACTACTTGGGCACTTTCCACAAAACCTGTTGGGGTGGAACATGGACGCGGGGATAACCCATTAAATGTGGCAGGAAATATTACACGAATCTTGGCACAGGTATGTGCTTTACAGAGTGGCCTTCTGGCTAGAACTGTTTTTTATCATAAACGGATCTTACCAGAAGCAGAGGGAGGCAGGTGGGTGGTATGAATGTTTTTATCAAAGGTGACTGTAGCCCTTTTTCCTCGGTGTGAGGCTGTGAGGTTCGCTGGCTGTTGGCCTGAGAGGATGATGTTCCCCCTTGATGCCACTTCGTAGTGCAGCGTGAAGTTACATGGGCAGGTGGATTTGAGGGCCACTTCTGCCTCTTGGCCCACCTATGCACATACGGAAAGATGCAAATAATGATCATGATCATATCAAAAAAAAAATGTTACTGTTGAACCTACTGCAAGAATGTACATCCACAAGAAACTTGACAGAAAAGAAAGAAGCACCTTGAGTGGGGCACTGGGGCTCTGGATCTGGATGTGACACCTGCTGGGAGAGTACCAGCTACTGATGGACAGGTAGCTTGGCAGGTACTGGTCTCCAACTGTCTTGCCTTCAATGGATGTCACCTTGGTCTATAGCAGAAAACAGTCTAAGTCTTCATAAGATTTGCTAACCATCCTAACTCAAAAAACAAATTATTAAAATCATGTAACCCTTTCTCATCCCTTACTCATCACATCCGGTTATTTTTTTTTCTCCGTCTGTTAGAAGTGCTAGAAGTTCTTTTCACAAAAGCCACTGACCTCCAGCCAGACATACTGTGCAGCAGTTGGTATGGACGGGATCTCAAAGGTGGCCTGGCCGTCCTTAGAAGTCAGTTCACTGGTATACACGTTGTCCTTGGGGGTCAGCTCAGCTTTTACACGAACCCTCACTCCATCAGCTGGGCTCCCGTCAGGGTAGGTAACCTCAAGCTATGTGTGGAAGTAGTGACATAAAGACAGAAGAACCACATGATGGGTCAGCAATGTTGTTAAATCAATACCGGCCTAATTTCGTGTACATTTAGGCACCAGCTGATGAAGATGAAATGCTGTCGGGTGTCTGCAGTGTCGAGAGCAACGTTTTGTTGTCTTACCTTTCCTTTGTAAGGCAGACCGGGCTTGAACTGTTTGCGTGTGTCCTTGGAGTACTTAATATCAATGAGCTGCTTATGGACCGGTGTCGAATCGTCAAATGTGGTTTGCCTGCTTCCATCAATGCTGGTCACTGACGCCCAAATGCTCACTGTGCCTCTGAAGTGATCAGCCACATCCACAGGCAGCATGTCTTTGACACATAGGCTGAAGTTTGCGGAGCCTTTGATCTGAGAACAGCAGAGGAATGACTAAATAACTGCAGTGCAGGTTTGGGATCAGCCATAATAATAGTTAGGTATAAAGTATGTGTGATAATAATAGTGATTCAGGGTTGGGCAAAAATAATTTCAGGCCCAGCTACCAACTCGGACAGAACAATCAATCAACAATCTTGTGTTGGAATGCCAGCTCTGAAACCTCCAACGACTTCACAAACAGGGGAATTAGAACTTGTTGACCGAAGAATAAATAAACCGACCTCCATGGTTTTAATCACAGGGTGGCCCATCTCATGACGGTAGTAGCCCACTCCATTCACCGTCATATTCGCTGTCAACTTCCCTGTCACGGGTTTTCCAAACATATACCTGTCAAATATTGCAGACATAAACATCGAACGTGTATTGAAAATATATTGTTTTCATATTGTAACCTTTAAACCAATGGGACACCACATTTTTATCTAAACAATTAAAACCAAGAGCAATGCAATTAAACAAAGCTTCCCTGGTGATAGTGAGTGCCAGGTTTCTATGGGTGGCGAGCCAGGCAAAACTGCCAAATGGTTTTTATTCTCTTACATTGCTGATTATAAGGTAACTTACCGAGCCCTGACGGTGGCCTGCTCACATGTGTTCAGGTCACGAATGTAGCGCGGTGGATCAATAACCAGCTCAAACTTAGGCATCACTGTGAGGAAGGCCGCAGAATATCAATTTAGGTACATTCCCTACTTTATGGGGATTACTTTTTAGATGATCTAATCTACTCCTTACTAAGCTATATACCTATAAACAATGTGCTATTGTATAGGTCTTCTGAAATTAATTTGTGAAACATTACAACGCTAATCAAAGTACAGACAGCATATCGAACATTAAATCACTTCTTCAGTATAAAAACAAACACCTAACAGCCTTCAATGTAAAATAAACTAAACTAAAAACAAAGGTAATCAGCGTCACTCTTCCATGCTGCGCACCGTTGCGCAAAGAAATATCTTGTATGTGCACTTCCTCACCGTATTTTTGCACTTCAAACGACTTGTTATAGGTGTGGCCCTGCACCTCCACAAAGATAAACCACTCTCCAAACACAGGCTGGTCAGACAGAGGGAAACTCATGTTCACAACCCCTGCAGAGGACAGAAATCAATTTAGCACATTTAAGCACAAATCTAATAAGGAATTAATGACTCCTCAGTCAATCGGCTATTTCTTCGCCACAATAAAGGGTTTCAGTAGTTAATCAAATGAGATGTCATTCAGTTATATGTCCAAATGGGACAATTTTTTTTTTTACTTCAGTGCAAAGATTATCTATAAAAACACTGCAATGAAATGTGACTCCGCAGGCTGCACAATGATGACACAAACACACTGCAGCAGATCAGCCTCACCACAGCAGATAGATTTTAGACCCTTCCACTGAACCATCCTGGATCCTCTTGGATCCTGAAAGATAAAGTCAAGAAATCAGAAACCATTTCATCATTTAATTGCGTACTGTCAAGACGTGTTACTAATATCTCATATTGGACTTGTTTGAGGGAGTGTGGCAGTGCTTGACACAGAAACCTGAATCCTGTCTCACTATCAAGATACTTTCATAACTTTTCCTTGGGGGGGGACAATAACTGAGAATAGGAGAATAGGAAAACACATCTATGCAATGTGCTATAGGTCATACATGAGCTTTCCAAAGCTGCTTTGAAATCGCAGCATGCTATTTGCCCTACAAATGTCTCAGGATCTGGAAAGAGAGACAATAAATGAGCAAGGTCAGCAAATATGGGAGAGGGAGATACAGTGTGTGTGTTGGGGGGTTGTTCCAAAGAACACCCTGTTATCTAGGTGAGCTTCCCTGACTTTGCTCTGTAATCTCCCACCAAGCTGTAAGTTAAAATTGCCACTGTCCCCTCCCGGATGCGGCTCTGCCAACCCTGGGTGGTCTCACCAGCCTCCACTCACCAGAACATATGCTTCAATCTGAAAAAAAACAACAAAAAAAACACATAAATAAATAAGAAAAGAGAGACAAGAACAAGAGATGTTATGTAATTTGATAAAAACAGAAACTACACAGGACCCTTTCCAGTGCTTCACCTCACTCTATCCTTAGCCAACAATCATCCATCTGTGAAAGTATGTGCTGCCCTTTACCAGCAGCAGAACTTTATAGCTGCAAACATCAATAAACCGTCTGTCTGCACAGTTGCACAGCATACATGGAGCCGCTGCTAACATTCCAAGAGAAATGACTCTCGCTCCGCGTCCGGAAACAGGTAACTGGACTTTTCTCTACACGCAGGAGGACTCGAGTCACTAGACTTGTTTTCTCCAAAGAGCTAATCAGGGATGGAAAACTATGTTTCAACTAACTATCATCAATGTTTTGGTTTGCTGTTTAAACTAATTTGAAAACAAATTAGTTGAAGGTTCAGGTCGAATACAGCGAACAGTTTGGTGGACGTGTCTATATTTTTTTTGCAATACGGAGATAAAGATGGAGTTACAAATTCCCTATTTCTAACATAAAGATACAATTCCCTTTACTTCGGGAATGATTCTTTATTGTTTATCGACTGATTTACCATTACTGCACCATAATGTTTGCTTTTAAACATTACTGATTACATTACCTTGTCATTGACTGGCCTCAGGTCAGGAGTGACGGTGTAGACGTTGATCAGCACTGCAGACAGAGAAAACAAACAAGTTACTGTAAATGCTTCAGACTGTATCCTCCCAACACGAAAACCGTCACGCATTTTGGCATTTTCCGGCATTTCTGATAGGCCGGTTTAGATCAGCAAACCTCGGCCCTACTAGGATCGAATGTTGTTTGACGTACTTAACCACATTCTGAATTAATTCAGGGGATTCGAATGCCATTTCCATCTCAACCCTTCAGTTTAAACCCGACCGCAGCATCCTTTGACGCACTTCTAATGATTGATTTCTATTCGAACGAGCCTCAGTTCTCTGCATTTCAGTGCATTGATTATCAGATAAACTACCAGGTGCACTATGAGGCAACCTTTATGTTTGGGTTTGTAGACTGGTTTGTCCGTCTGGATAAAGACAGCTGTGCCCTTGCTCTCCACTGTGACGGTGGTAAAGTTGTGGAAGATGTAGCCTCCCTCTGTGAGGTGACGGTTCCCCCACAGCTTCAGATGGGCCTGGCCTCTCAGCCCTGAGGGAACCTGGTGGTGCACACACACACACACAAGCACACACACACACGCACACACACACGCACACACACAATCAGGACTGTGTTTACAGAGCAATGAGGGGGAAGGCTCGAAATGTTTACACAAGTATCGACACACAATCTATAAGGTCTCACCTTGATTTAATGTCTCAAATTTTTGAAGCAACAAAAGCAACACCAGAGGAGGATGCCAGCGCACTACTCATGACAGTATTTCACGAGAATGAGGGTGGAGGTTACAGTGAGGGGAACACAAGCAGGGGAGAGAGAGAGAGGGAGAGAGAGAGGAGACAGAAGGGAAGAATCGAGTGATGCATACTAGATTGATCTATTCCAGCCTACAGGGGCGGCGGACCATACATGCACGTCAACAGCTGTTGCATATTATATTGAGGCTGTTACCTTACTCCCAATGAATGAGCAGAGACAGATGTTGCATTACAAATAATGTTAGTGTTGATTTGCATGTTGCTTCAGGAATGTGCACAAACGGACAAGGGGATCTCACTTCTGTGCAGCTGTCACCGCTAAACAGCGCCATGCATTTTTACATCTCTGGAGGGGCAGCATGCATCGAGGACACATGCCGAGGAGGCGCAGCTTCACTCACCTTCAGTTTGATGGTGCCTTTGTCTGAAATAGAAACAATGAAATACTTATTGTGGGACCCGAGTTTTTAATCGCAGGTTCTGAAAAATGTGAATCACCTGCCTGAGAGCTAACACGCTATTTGCCTGGAGGTTTTCGTCCTGAGTTTAGCAGGCAATCCAGCTGCAACCTGTCTCCATGCCACTGGGAGGCAGAGCTAGCACTATCGATTAATGGTGCTGTCAAACAAATCACGCACTGTATACACTAGATGGCCGGTGGGACTGGCTGAACTGATGCCTCCAATCAAAAAATGATGTCTATGAAAACTATGAAAACCATAGGTGGTAAGGAGCACAGCATCCGGGCAAAAGCCACGCGTTTGCCTGATTATGTGTGCGTGATCGTCTCACTGTAAAAAACAAAATCACATTTAAAAAAAAAAAAGGGGTATCTCTTACTAGTGCAAGCTCTCCATTTAAAAGTGATGCGCTGTGCCAGCGTGACTGGCTTCAGAATGTGTTCTCACCGAGCACTGAGCCGTGGCTGTGTGCAACCGTCTGTCCCTTCACCGAAAGCTGCACCTGGACACGTGTTTCTGCTTTCGCGTTGAAGATGGTCACACTCACGCTCTCTTCCACGCCTGCTCGAAACACTGAGGGAGCAGCGACCAAGTAACCCCTTAGAGGAGAGCAAGGTGGGGACAGGCGGGAAGGACGTTTGGGTGGAGGTGCAAAGGGAGGAAGGCACAGAGAAGACAGAGGACAGAAGTAAGTGGCACGAAGGAAGGGGGGGGGGATTGACACAACAGGAAATGGTTGAACATGCACATTCTGTAAACAAGCAGACACGCGTTGCAGTTTTAAGTTCATCCTAGGACTAATGTCGCGATAATACAGGTGAATGGAGAGCAAACTCACAGTTCCCTTGTCTTGTCACGTATTTCCCTCACTTGCATACGCGTAAACAGCAAAAACACAAACAGCTACATTCCACATGGATTTGCGCTGCAATATCAGGTTTAATTGTGTGGTTACCGGGGACACGGGCCGTGCTGGCCAATGAGCTTTCTGCTCTAGTGTTTTTCTTTGGGTGGTCTGGCACCTCTGACGGGACCTTGGCGTCTGTTTTCAAAAGTAACGACTAAGATTCCACACAGTCATTCTGACATTTAATTGAGGGAGGAAGCCTGTCACTGAGGTCACAGAGCAAAGGTCATTCTTTGATGCTCATAATATGCCATCTGGCACAGAAAGCTATAGTTCTCAAGTAATTAAAGCTGGGTTGAGTGGGGTCTGTTAGGTGTTATATAAGGAGTGTATCTCCCACTGAAGTCCAGCAATGATGTGTTGTTTGCTCACTATTTGTCAGCATGTGCCATCCATATGTGGCAGATGACAGTGCACCTGAACTACTGCGAGGCGAAATATTTTTCCACTTTGGCCGGTCAGTCGCTCCAACTTTTATTTTTAAGGCAAATACTTCCCTTAACTGGAGATCACACAAATTAGGAGTGAGCAAAGCCTTGAGCACATACCCACTTGCATGCCTGAGAGAAGGATCAGGTGGTTGGCATTACAGCCAGAGGCAAGTGCAGTTCCCGAGAGAAAGTCATGAGAAAATCCCCTGGAAAATAAGGCTTCAGCAAAAGGAAGATAATACGAAGAAATTGACTCTGCGCGTTTGATCTACAGTGAGTTTAACCAGCTCTTGGATGAGCCCGGATCAGGTGGTGGAGACCATGCTTATTTTAGTCACATGGCCTGATGTGTTCAGGGTCTCAGTGTTTTTGCCCAACTTTGAGTTGGGAGCTGTTCAGTTCCCAAGAGGGTTTAATGTGCCTTTCGTTGTGGTCTTGTTTTCTTGACTTTTGCCCAAACCGCCCAAAGATGGGTCGTGAACGCACTGCCTGGAAAAAAAAAAAGGATTTGAGCTTCCTTTTGTAAATGAATCCTACTTTTGTTTAATTCTCGACACTGTGTTGCACTCTTCCTTCCCGCCTGGACAACCTGGAGGAAGGCTTTTACAAGCCTTTAACACGGCTCTCAAGGTCAGGTTAAGCCCTGCGGCAGCTGACTGACTGACATCAAAGACTTAACAGTCTATTACCAAAAACCCACAGATACATCCATAACATTTTTTCACTATTTCGCTGGGCATGATGCTGCATGTGCATTTCATTCAGGAGGGGGGGGGGCTATCAGCAGCGGCACTCTGAACCCATCTCACTATTCCACTTTATCTCATGTGCTCACTGGTCCAGCACATCACAGTGAATGAAAAATAGCTGGAAAAAGCATGAATGGCGAGCTCCAATACAATGTCATCACCTGAAATGACTCGTGTGTGCACATATGCTAATTGGTCTTGACAGCTCGGAATCAGGAATTAACGGTGAACAAAGTTACTCGCGGCTGATCTTGTGCTATGATCTCAGGTCACACAAGTCTGATCACCGGAGCCCCCCCCCCCCGTGCCGCTGAACTAACTCGGGATTCCTTGCTCGGAAACGCTGCTAGCGGAGTGCAGAGCTCCGCTCCGCACTTGAGAGGCAACGCATGCAACCGCAGTCTTACTTACGGTCGTTCCTGCGCACACGCTCGGCTCACGTTGCAGATGAACAAAGTCCATGAAAGACTCAAAGCTGTCAAGCACAACCGCAACATTTTGGTCTCAGTGACCTCCCCCGCCCCCCCTTCCCGAAAAAAAAGCCCCCCTCCCCCCCAAAAAAACTCCAAAAAAAAACAAAACAAAACAACAACAAAAAATATAAATAAATAAAAACAAGGCTGGATAATCGGCTCTCCAGACCGGAGCTCCAAACTGCTCAGAAGTTAAATGAAATTGTAGCAGTCCTGTCTACAGCCGCCTCTCAGTCTATCCATGGAGGCTGGTCGGCTTGATGAGGTGTGCGGCGTTTCCTCCACAAACCCCAAAGATCAGCTTTTTGTAATCATCCCACTTTTGGAAAAAAACAAAAAAAAACTTCCAAGCAAATCGTGGATATACATATATGTATTTTTTTTTCCCTCTTAGAGCCCAGCGTACGCGGACAGTCCTCTCCCATGTGCCTTCTTCACCCGCCCCGGTTCCGTTCTCTCATATTTCAGCATTACAAATTGCGAGCGTCCTCCCACTTCGGCGCGCAGAAATGTCACTGTAAAGCTATGTTTGACATGTAAACTCCGCGCTGCTCGCGCTTCCCCGATCGCTCCTGTTGATCAGCCGTCTTCCTTTTTTTTTTTTTTTTTGTTTTTTTTGTTTTTTTTCCCGCTCCACAGCAGCGAGGCAGGAGGCGGCTGCGGTCGTCAGGCTGCGCTTCATTCACTTCCAACACCTCCTCTGAACCTCTCTGCTGCGGGAACACGACTCACCCCCACCACCCACTACACACGCACACACACACACACACTCTCTCTCTCTCTCTCTCACGAGCGCAAGGAGCAGCCGCGCGGATCTCGGCGATTATAAAGCAGCAGAAAATTACCTGCACATTTCCACACACACACACACTAACACACACACGTCCGAGCCAAAGCTGACACTTCGAAAGATGGGAAGACCGGGGTGAGTTTGTCTGCTATCGTGAGGACCGCGAAGTTACCGCGCAGGGAAAGGGGGCGAGAGAGAAAATAAATAAATAAAAAAGAACCCAAACATCATAAAACACAGGCTGGATGTTAAATGTAGTTCTATTTCCCTGCCTGTTGGTTTCACCGCCCCGTTCAGACCTCTGCTGGCCTCAAGTGGTGTGAGAGCGGAGATGCAGCGAGGGAAGAGAAGTTCAAATGAAGGTCCCAGAACATGTTCAATTTATATAACATTTATTGAAAACGGCCTTTTCAGATGGGTTTCTGAGGTATTGCGTTATCGAAAGCTACAGAACACTGATGCACAGGACATCTTCACACAGGTTTCCTGAAATATTATGAACACTGTCCAATATAACCAGGAGTCATTTAAAAATACTTAATTTCACGCAGCTCCTGCACCGAGTACATGGCCAAACATGAATGTGTAGATGAAAGAAGATCAGAGCCAAAACAAGACATTTGTTCCTGAAGTCTCATCCAACAAGTGGCAGATGCCAAGCCCAACGACCGTTACATTCATTTTAAAATGCAAAAAGTGAAAAAAAAAACCAATCATTTATGAAACAGAGGGACATATTTCGACATCAAATCGGCCTGAAACCCAGTGCCAGCGGGGGAAAAAAGCCCCTTGAACTTCCAAGTTGTTCGAGGCAGCGCTTTAGCGAGGTTCAGGGAGTTGAAAGACTTTAAAATCTCTGCCTGCTCCATTGTGACATTTATTAACGCATCACTTACTGACTCCTTGGATGTCTTATGTCTGTGCAGCCGTGAATGATGCTCCCAACAGTGAGGCCTTTTTGTTTCTCAGCGACTATGTGGTGATACAGCGTGCAGTGCAGCTTCCCTGCTTCTGGCTCGGTGAAAGCAGCCTTGGAGAAGACGACTTGGTTTTCCTGGTTGACCTCCACTCCGTATGTCTGGCAGAGTCTGGCTGTGAGGGGGGCATCCAAGGCCATGAGCTGGGACAGCCTGTCCAGGGGGAAGCGACAGTTCCGACTGCTGTATCCGTGGCTGTATATTTGCAGCAAATCTTTACGCAATGACACCAGATGCCGGTGAAGAGCACAGCTTTGTAAGAAGTTCAACCTCTGGATTAATCGGAACAGGCGCACAGGGTTTCGCTCCACAAAAGCCCGGTTGATGGAGAGAGCGAGTGTGATGGCAGGACTGCAACGGAGCTCTGCGGGGAGCTCCATGATATGCTGCATGGCACGTGTTGAACCTTTGGAAGGAAAGGAAAAAGGAAAAAAAGTAGAGAAGTTGTAAAATCCTAATTGTGTAGCCATAACACCTATCAGGGAAACCAGCTGAGATTTTAACCTGAGATTTAATTGTTTTCTGCCACGAAGGTTGGCCTGTGGAACACTGAGCAATGACTACTGGATATTTGTGGATAACTCATAGGTTGCCTCAACACGCAAACAAAAGCAAAGTGAAAAAATTCAAACTGTTCAAACAAAACAACAAACCCAGGTTATAGAGAAGATCCAGAGCCTGGAATTCCTCTTGGTTGGGATGTGGCCCTGTTCCACGTGCATAGCAGTCCAGCAGCCAGCTCAGGTTCTCCTGGAGGTGTGTGTCATTGATGCAGGGGTCATACAGCCGCAGGGGCTCGCCACAGAGACAGTAGGAGGCATAGATGAGGAAACGAACTGTCCGCTCCAAAATAGCAACGCAGTCCAGTCCGCCCACCCTCTGGATAATCATGTCCTGCTTCACGCCACGCAGCCGGTCAAAAACAAAGTTATAAACCTGGATGGCGAGGAAAAGAATGTTTCACGTTTATGTATTTATGACCAACTTCTATATTACAATGTCATCATGCTAAAAAAAACCCAAAAAACCCTGTCCATTTCAGAACCATTTCAGCTTCCAAAAACATCTTTAAATTCTGATGTCACTTCAGTCTTTTTGCTACAAGTATCAGTACATTCCAGGCTACGGATCACTAAAGGGGATTCTGCTAAGCCTTGATTGTAATTCAGGTGAACTTGAAATGTAACCACAACATGCAACTTGCAATACATTTTTTTAAGTGTTCTGAAGCTAAACATGTAAAAAAAAAAGTGTAGCTTTGTGGTAATTTGGGACCTCATGGCTATCTAAGAAGACATTACTCTTTAAACACAGGTTAGAGCCATCACTGATGTGTGATTACTAGCCTCAGTCCAATGGTGATGAGGGGAGGCAGCAATGTCATCAATAAGGTAACACACAGTTTTCAGCAGCACCGGAGGTGGACGGAGGTCAGTGGAGTTGGTCAAGTCTTTCCCCGCAGCGGGCCTGGAATACTCCTTGACAGCACGCAAGCGGTCTCCTCTGGGCCGCCGATCTCTTTCTGTGCCCGCCAACATCTCGAAGCGGTGCAGGCGGTTCTGAGACTCGCGCTCCTTCAGCTCATGAGCTGGACACATCGTCTGGCAGACGCCCCCGGGCACCGTTTCCTCCCCTTGCTGACCAGGTCTCAGCGACGCCTCTTCCGCTTTTCCTTGTGTCCGCCCTTGAGCTCGACTTTGCTTTTGGTGCTTCTGTCTCCACTCTCCTCCTGCTGTCGCATCCCTCCTCCGGGAGGGAGAGCTGCAAATGGGAGAACATGATCACTGTTATCCGAGTCGAGCCTATATAACAACAACCACACACAAGATCACCTTTTTATGGTAGCCTTCATCAACACCTGCCAACCCCGCACCGACTTTCATAAAAACATTAAGTCCCTTGGTATCACAAACTTATCCATACGTGCTAACATGAATCAAACTAAGTTCAGATAGAAAAAGGTCCTACACTCGCTAGCTTTAACTCAGAATTTCTCGTTTTTCTGCACTGCAGTCACCATCACAGCAGCAGCATCGACACACGGTGGTTGATGTGTTACAATCGGTGCTATCAAGCTATTCTGGCCATTAGCTTAACACATGTCAGCTAGCAACCAGCGACAGAAAACGGGCGAGTGGCGCGTCTGGCGCTTTGCAATGTTCCCGTAACGCAAAGTAGTTTTACAACACGCATCTGAGGAAAGCCTCGTCCCGCATACAGCGTTTGCAAAACGCGAAAGATTTGTGAACTTAAACTCTGTTTGTACTCACACACAACGACGCGCTCGCCGGTGGCTCATTGGTTCTTTAGAAGAGGCGGGTCGTCATCGAGATTGTCCAATAAAACACAATCAGGCGCGTCGTGTTGTTTACGTCACATCCGGTAAAGGGTGCGATTATCCATTTTCTTACTTATTACCGGGGAAAGACTGACACAGCGTATGGATGAAGTTATGATAAAAGTGTTACATGTGCCGTCGGACTTACTGGCGCGAACATGCTGATCCTCCGCAGAGAAACATGACTGTTTCTCCCCAACAGAGATGAGCCCACAGACTCAGCCTGGTTGTGGTGTTACAACTTGAAAACCTTCCCCCCCCGTTTCTGTGGACCACCCAGCCAGTCTGAGAACACCAGTCTCTGAAAATCACTCCAAGGATGAAGGGTAAATGCGCAGTAAATTCAAATCTGAGCAGGAAACCATACAACTTTTTCCAGGGTTACTGGTATCAGTTCCATTCTTTTCATGTTGTAACTTCTTAGTCTCAATTGCAGGACTTTTGAATTAATATTTATTTTTTTAATAATGCATAATTCAGCAGTATGAATAAAATTGGTAAAAGTGAATCTTTCCTCTGTGTGACTTAACAGCAAATGTAGAGATGGTAGTAAAATTGAACTGGTAAAATAAGGTGCCTTACTCTTTTAGTTTGTGCACACTTTGTATCCTACTTTCTGAGAAATAAAAGAAAATTCCTGATTTAAAAGGATTGACGTGTGCGTGGTGCAAAAAGCTCCAAATCCTGAACACATTTCTTCAAATATATTTCTCAAACAAAAAGTAAACATGTTTAATGGCTGAATGAGGCAGCTCTCTGCCTCTGTGCCCTCATTCTGATCAGCTTATCAGCCAGACACCGTGTGATGGTCTTGATGTTCCCTCTTGCTCCTGTGCGCAGCGGCAAGCTGGCCTGGATGACTCGGTGTATCGGTGAGACATGATGGCACCAGCGCAACCCACATGGGCCCACTGTTGATGACAGCACTCACCAAGACTCTCTGCTCTCCAGTCAGGCAGTGAATGATTTCAAAAGCATGCTTGACAATGTGTACAGTCATCGGTTTCTTGCGGTTGTTGCAGGCCTCTGTTGTCACAGACTTGATCCATGGGAAACGCTTGGCACCGTTAAAAGGCTGGCATCTTTTTTTTATTATTATTCTATTCCATTTTAACAAACATGGTCCTAAAATGTTGATTTTAACCCTGTATTTTCATTACCTTTCTGTATTGCGTTTTTTGTTGTTCACCATTAAGACTGAATTCAGCTTTTTTGCTTGTTTTTTCACCATTAAGACTGAATTCAGCTTTAGATATTTTTGTTACTGTATTCAACACAACTTGTAAGTAGGAGTCACTGCCATTTCGATCTTGCCGAGTTTATTAACAGATTTACTCTGAAAAACAGTCAGTATCCAGATCTTATCCATCCGGATATACCACAACCTGGATGACTAAGTGTCAGTAACTACTCTACATTTGCAGTGTCTTAAAATACCGCCACAAAGAAATCAGACATCACACATAAAAAACAAACGCAAATGGTAAAATTATCTACAAACCACAGAGCTTAAGGGCAGATGGGTTATCCAAAGTGCATGTACTGTCTCTCCTATGTTGTGTGGAGCTCTTCAATGTTTGAGGCAGAAAAGCTCATGAGTTCTTGCAGTGCCGAGTTGCTCCTCCTCCGCTGCCTGCTGGACTTGGACTGTGTGGCGGCAGACCAACGACGACAGCTCCAGCAACTCAGAAAATGCCCTGGAAAAACAGAAAAAAAAAATGTTTAGGAGCTACCTGTGCTGGGTGACAAAATACTGAATAGTGAAACCTCCATTGACACCAGCAAAGCCGCTATACGCCTCATAACACTGTTCCTGTGAAATCCCCTCCTACAACACTTAAGACAAGAACAAGCACGGCTTATTAATATTTATGTCACAGTCATTCTGGTTAAAATAATTGTGATTCAGAAAAGTAAAACATATTGGAATCATTTTACCTTATAATTTGGTTAAGGAATAGATATTTTTACTGTGTCACCAATAACACAAGTGTATTTTTGTTTTTTTGCAGAAAGATCCAGGCTCCCTCTAAAGGAAATTCAAAATGAATCAAGAATTCATCATGGGACTACATTTGTGGGGTGGATAGCTTTTTCGGGTCAATCCTAAGTGTATTCATGATTATCACAGAAGTCATACTTATCCTGATAGTTCCATCAAAATCAATTTATGCTGAATGTTTTTCATCACAATCCAGGATATCATCCATTTTACCATCCCAGGAAAAAAAAAATATGGAAGATTCATGTTTAAAAAGACAAGTTCTTTGTTTTACTCGTGTGCCCACCCTGACAGCTGCTGACTGACGTCCTTCGATGTCACTTTCATGTCCCTGAGGCACTCCAGAGCTGCGCTGTTGTCCTCATAACGTCCCTCTGCGCACTCCCTCAGCAACTTCTCACTCTCCATCAGGCAAGCCTCAGCTTTACCTAAAAATAAATAAATAAAATATTTTAAAAAATCACAGGTGGACATGACTATAGCATTAGTTGTCTGTGATGACTAAATAAGCAAGCAGTCCTAATAAATAACATGAGTTTTTGAGAGATGGGACGTTTTAATTTGAAAAAAAAAGTCAATAACCTAGAAATTCTCGTCGGTCGCCGTCAATGTGGAAACTCTTAACGGGCAGCTCGTGCCGTGTGGCGTCCACGGCTGTGGCAAAACACTTGTAATCCTTTATGAACTGGTTGGCGGCTTCTGCCACAGGTGTCAGTGCAGAAATCTGATGGAATATGATTATACTGTCAAGATAAGAATCACATACTTATTTACATTTTACACATACACACACCAGTGTGTATGTGTCAAACCACAGCAGGTAGAAAATGTGTCCCCTGGGCTGGATGCAACATTCAGGTTGGTCTGCTGGTCCGTGGCACAGACATAACATTCATAATACTGCGATACAACTGTGAGCAATTAGCCTCAAAATGTCAAATGTGTCTTAAATACAATACAATAACTTCAGTGGCATTTAAAACAGCACAAACACAAAATAATAACATTTTCTAACCTGCAAATCTAGTAATTCGTTCACAAGTCTGTTCTTCTCCATGAGGAGGTATTGACGCTTCTTCTCGTGGACTTCATGGCGAAGCACCTCTTCTTCTTCCATCTCTTGCAGTAACCTTGTCTCTGCCTCGGCTTTGAGCTTTGCAGTATTGCTCTCCATCTTAGGTCAAACATCAGAGAGACACGGGCAACTTTTTTTGTTGTAAAAAATGTACTGCACATTGAAGGCAACAAGGTTCCACCTCTCAGATGCACTGATCTTTTAGAATAACTGACCTTTGCAGTGAGGTATGCCAGCAGAAATGATTGCATGTCAATGATCTTCTCATTTTCTGGGTGTCTCTCAGCTTCAACTGCATTTTCTATCACCGTTTTATCTGAGAGAGGTAAATCAGAAACCTGTTAAAAGATAGTTCCATTTGTTATGAATCCTGACATTTTAGAGGTTTTGATCAGTTTACCTTTGATGACTGAAATATCAAAATCTGGGCGGAAACAGTGTCCATCTGAGAAAGTGGACTGCAGTACGCTCTTCCCCAGCAGTGAGGGTCCAGTTTCACGTGACATTATTGCTGTAAGGAAGATAACATTAACATATGCACGTGTGATTTCTTCTGCCCATTTGTAAAAAAGTACAAAGCTGTGTCCAAGCTTAAGCCAAGGAAAATTAATTTTTTTTTTAAAGTGCACAGTGGAGTTACAGCTCATCTTTATCAATAACTGATAGGGCCTGAAGCACGAGATTTTGAGGCATTTTGCCTTTATTCAGTGGTAGACGGTAGAGGGGAAATAAAGAGACAGACATGTAGAACAACAAATTACAAGTATGAAATGTTCCCATAAACTAGGAAGATTGAGATCCCAGTACAGTATAAGCAAATGAAGTTGCAAATTACACTCACACTAATCACAGCAGAAGTACTTACACATTCCAAGAGCCTGTGGGGCCATTGAGCGTCTTGGTGAAGTGCCCATTTTTGGTTTGACAACACCGGGTTTAGGTGAGGAGGGCCTCGGTGGCACAGTGACAGACTCATTGGTCAGCGAGTTACTCTGTCAATGGTAACGGGTGCGATAAAAAAAAAATGTAGAGAATGAAACTAACTACATGAGGTAAAAGAGAAATAATATAGCTTATCATTTTACTGATATTTCGCACAATATTGGCAGCTTTTGGCTCAAATACATTATAGGTACCACTTGTGGAATACAGTATGTAGTAGACATAACATTGTAACCACCTCCCTATTATTGTGTAGGTCCCCCATTTGCCTCAAAACAGCCCTGACTCTCCGAGGCCTGGACTCCACTAGACCTACGAAGGTGTGCTGTGCTATATGGCACCAAGATGTTAGCAGCAGATCCTTTAAGTCCTGTAAGTTGCGAGGTGGGGCCACGATGCATCGGACTTGTTTGTCCAGCACATCCCACAGATGCTCCATTGGCTTCAGATCGGGGGGATTTAGAGGTTAAGTCAACACCTTGAACTGGTTGTTGTGTTCCCCAAACCATTCCTGAACCATTTCTGCTTTGTAGCAGGGAGCAACATCCCGTTGAAAGAGGTTACGGCCATCATGGAATACTGTTTCCATGAAAAGGTGTACATGGTCTGCAGCAATGCTCAGGTCGCTGGTATGTGTCAAAGTAACATCCACATGAACGGCAGGCCCCAAGGTTTCCCAGCGGAACATTGCCCAAAGCATCACACTGCCTCTGCTGGGTTGCTTCCCACAGTGCATCAGTGTGCCATGTGTTTCTCAAATAAGCGAGGCACACACACGGCCATCCACGTGATGTTAAAAAATAAAAAAAAAAATTCATCAGACCAGTCCATCCTCTTCAACTGCTCTAGTTCCGATGCTCACATGCCCATTGTTGGCGCTTTCAGCAGTGGACAGATGTCTGCAGCTGTGCATCTCCATACGCAGCAATGCAATGTGCTGTGCATTCTTACACAATTTCTTTAAAAACGGCATCAACTTTTTCAGCAATGCGAGCTACAGTAGCTCATCTGTTGGATCAGACCACGTGGGCCAGCCTTCACTCCACACATGCATCAGTGAGCCTTGGCCGCCCATGACTCTGTCACTGGTTCAACACGTCTCTTCCTTGGACCACTTTTGATAGGTTCTGTCCACAGCAGACTGGGAACACACAACAAGAACTCTCAAGATGCCCTCAAACAGTTGTCCAGCCGTCACAATTTGGCCCTTGTCAAAGCTTAAATCCTGACGCCGGGCCATTTTTCCTGCTTCTAACACATCAACTTTGAGGACAAACAGTTCACTTGTTGCGTAATATATACCACCCACTGCCAGGTGCCATGATAACCAGATAACCAGTGTTATTCACTGGTCATAATGTTATCGCTGATGAGTGTGTGTGTTGCATAAAAACACATTTGTGTGTTTTAAAAAAAACACACAAAAGTCACATTACCTTTGAAAGGGATGACTTCTCAGCAGACTGCAGATATCGAGACTTGACAACAGTTCCACTTGCTTAAAATTGAAGTAGATATTTGGAGATACATGACAAAAAAAAAACATATTACTATTATGAGGCTTTGAGTACAGCACAGAGCTTAGTTTTGGTAACGACGTCACTTTTTCATATTGTGGTGTCGGTGTTGATGTGCCACCTTTGTAAACGCACTCTGGAAAGGTGGTTTGGAAAAAACAAGCGCATAACTTGTCAACTCGAGGCAGAAACTAACGTGTGTCAGTGGGTTCGTCTCGGCTCATCTGAATACTCACATTTGGCTGCTGCGTTTACACTTTTCTTCCCAGTCCCGCTGTTGGTGGCTTTGCTCGCAGTTTTCGAGCTGAAAATAAATAATAAAAGAGAGACGCCTATTTGTTGTTGTTTTGTTTGGGGGGGAAATGGAAGCTAAACGACAGAGGGCAGCTAACAGCGACGTTGCTAAACCAGTATTACGTTATTTGTCATTAACAAGCAAAGATGCGTAGTTGTCTTTGCGCTCTGTCACGGTTTGCTAGTCGTACATTGGCTTTTGAACCCCAGAATGAGCAGCCAACGGCTAAAAAATAAAAGAACTCGTATATAAGCTAGTTAGCTAAAACAAGCGAGTTGACCGGAAGTAGTTATAACTAACTAAGTCAAACCTGCCACATTCAAGAGACAATAACTTAAAAGACAAATACGAAAAATAGGTACCTTTTTGCATCGGCACTTTTAAAAGTGCTTGGCGCGATAGTTGCTCTTCTCGACGCCATGATGTTTTGAAGCGCCCGCCTGTCCGTCGATTTTTGTGCTCCGATAGAAACAAGAGTTAATGATTCCGCTACTCTTCGTTGTGCAGCAGAGGCGTGGATGGACGGTGTATGCTGAGGGAGAGGCCTAAAATCATCTGAAAACCTTTAGCGGATAAATGAACAGTCTTCCTTTCCGCCTATGACGCAGCATACGAGCTTTTATTTTTTTCCCCTTGCAGCCTTCATGCATGTCTTTATGCACCTCATGGACCTCAGAGACCATGAAAAAGTGGAGTTGAGCGGATCACCACTAGATGGGTGTAAAGGTCTGTATTCACTATCAAGGATGAAGCGCTTGTGTTGTGGCAATGCCCAAAAGCAGAGCTTCCCAGGTCCTCAGCCCCCCACGACCTTCCCACCCTTTAGATGTCTCCCTGCGCCAGCACACCTAAAATAAATGCCCAGCTCACCACAAAGTTCTGTAGAAGCCTGGTAACATTTGAATCAGGTGTGTCGGAGCAGGGAGGCGTCTAAAACATGAAGGGTGGGGGGCCCCGAAGACCAGGATTAGGAGTCACTAAAGTTAATTCCGGACTCAACATATGGGCTAAAATAAAAACTACATTTCATTTGTTTGTGCCAGATAGAAAAGTAATTCATATTTAATAATTACAATGCCCCTTCTTTCTCCAGGTCATGAGCCGCATCCCGACAAAGTGTGCATCAGTGGAGGGAGACTAGGTATACAACTAGGTGATCTTCAGGTCATCCGGAATGGGAATATATATCCAATCCATTTAAACGTGGAGGCAAGTCCATACCCAGTAACTCAAGGTAGCACAAATGCATAGTGTATAGTATGAATGAAAGGCTTCTTTTTGTTGTGTCTTGAAACTGCATGTGTGTCTTCATCCCATGTGTGGACATCTGCTTAGCACATTTTCCTAACTTTAGTTTTACTGGATATTTGTGTGCACAAGTCTTTTAGAACATAATGGTTGCTGATCCCACCTGTCTGAGCTGCTCTTGGGCAGCGGGGAGGACAATAGGAAACTAGTGGGTGTGGGACTGGATGGTAAACAATGTCTAGAAACAGGCACTTCTACGGGCATCGATGGCTAAGCCAGTAAGGAGCGGTGTAAGTGGGAATCCAAAAGTTAAAAATGCACAAGAGTGAAATTTTTGATAAGGCGCTCCCACTTAAAATGTGGAAAAAAGTTTTCTGTTTAAAGTTTCACTAATGACCACATAGCATTCCCACCATAAGGTTGAAGAAGATTTTTAAAAGGTGTGTGTGTATGCGTGTGTGTGTGTGTGCTGCATAACATCCTGTCTCTGAAACATGATTTAGTCTGACCTTTCTGTTTTAATGAATTTTCATGATAAAGGTTGAACATTTGGGCTTGGCACTAAAACAAATCTGTCACACAAATGCATGTCTGTATTTGTGTGTGTGTGCGCGTGCACGCGTGTACCAGAACGGAGCTATAGTGGGCAGCATGG
>CAAKHG010017123.1:0-11617 GCA_901007715.1 Dactylopterus volitans | reverse complement strand
ATATGTGCTTGTACACGTGTGTGTGTGTGTGTGTGTGTGTGTGTGCTGCATAACATCCTGTCTCTGAAACATGATTTATTCTGACCTTTCTGTTTTAATGAATTTTCATGATAAAGGTTGAACATTTGGGCTTGGCACTAAAACAAATCTGTCACACAAATGCATGTCTGTATTTGTGTGTGTGTGCGCGTGCATGTGCGAGTGTGCATGTGTGTGTCCTTGCGGTCTCCTCTCGCTCTCATTACTCTCTTGCTCTCCTTCTCTCTCTATCTCTCTGTCTCTCTGTAATAAAGCCTTGAGGCTGCATGCACGCTGGCCATCTCTCACCACCAAGCAATGCCAGGACTAATGGGTGCTTTGAGGTGGACAACAAGCGCTGCCAATGAAGTCGATATAAGCAATACTACCTCTTGGAGAGCCAAAATGAGTAAATAATATAAATCTTCTACTGGTATGGTGTCATAATTACTTTTTTTTTACGAGGATAAGAATTACGAGGATGCTTAGCTGAATGGAAAGAGTGAGCAGTGTACGTTGAAAGACAGCAAGTGTAAGAAGACATGGAGTCACTGAATGAAAGTCCTTGTTTCCTGCGTGAGCCCACCTCTCCCGACGCGCTCTCCGCTCCGAAACTGTGACGTCTCATAGAGGATTTGTCTATGTCACCTTGACCTCACTGATACTCCTCTTTTAGGCTGATCAAAAAATGCAAGATGACACACACTGAAGTTGTCTCCACCTCTAACACATGTGCGCACACATGATTAAACACTCGCACACACAGCGCGGCCGCGCAGCCCACACACTCCTGCGCTTCTTCCATTTGCGGTAAAGCTGTTAATCATCACTGCCCCGTCTGCCAGTCTGGTCCACATAGCCTTCCAGGAATGCTTCAAATACACAATGACTTTTACAGAAAACCACCAGGCAGCATTTGCATCTGTCAGATAACTGAACTAAATCTCACCACTTTAAGTCTCATTAGAGTACTTACTCTAGTTAGTCCCAGCTATCTTGTGAGTCCATTCATTCGTATGTATATGCATTCATATATGCAGCATCCATGTCAATCCATCTAATCCATCTCATTTATTTTTTGGCCTACTGAAAGAGCTATTGTTGATATACAGTATTTACTGAGGTAAAGGGGTGTTTTCTGTCAGTCAGCAGATGCAGCATGTCTTTGCCATCCAGGGACAGAGAGGCTCATTTATTGTGAGTGTATGATTTCCTGTTTGCTCTGGTTTTGGTGGTTCCAAGTGTCAAGTTTCCCTCAGCTTGATCACTATTTAAGCAGCAGAGTATAAACAGACTGTTTACTTAGTAACTTTGTGTCCAAATCCAAGTAAACTTCGGATGCACTGATCATTTATCTTATAAATCTCTCACACTGCGCATAAATTATCAATGCACTATAAGTCCACATGTGTTAATGCTGGAAATAAGCTGAAAAAAAATATTGAAAGTATGCTGTCATTAGCCTTCAATCTCAGAAAAAAAGTCCTTGAAAAGCTTATAGTTATGTTTCCCTCAAAACCTGGGGTGTAGTTAAAACCGAGCGCTGTGAGGCTGCTCTCAGCTTCACAGCATCGCCAGAGACTGTCAGATGGCCTCGAGCCTTGTTTTCCACCTCATGCACTCATTTCATAATATTGTAATTGCTGTGCTTATCTCAGCAGGATGTGATGTTCACTCTTGTGGATGATGCTGGTAGCATCCCCGGTGGAGCCTGGGGGATTTCTTGTGGCGTCCTCGGTGCCGACGGGTCTCCGGGCAGAAGCTTCAAGAACACTCAGCGCATCTTCAGTTGCACCATTAGAGGTCAGAGGCTTATGTGAACATACGTTTGCAGGAGCAGACGTTGTGTGCCAAATATGCTTTTAAATGGTGTCTGCAATTATCAGAGAGCAATTACTTTGTGCTTATGTTGTGTTTATGTTGTGTTTTCTTTACCTCTCTGATTTCTTTTTTTTTTTTTTTGCAAACATGGGACAAGCACCATTTAACACACGCATGAATGTGTGTGTGTGTGTGTGTGTGTGTGTGTGTGTGTGTGTGTGTGTGTGTGTGTGTGTGTGTGTGTGTGTGTATGTACTCACTTCCCATTGGTCCTCCAGGGAGACGGTGCTTGATGGGAATTCTTGGCAGAATTCTGACACACAGAGACACATTGATTTATATGTGCCTAAATTATCTGCTTTGTTAGATAAGGATTACTACAAACTGATGAAAAATAGCTTATGTCCCAAATGCTTTTGCTCTATAGAAACATACAGAAAATATACTGTACACTGTGTGTCACAAGACGGAGACAATACAATAAGGAGAATAAGTGTAATAAAAGTACAAATACAATAATAAAGATAAAGCAATGAAACAAAAAATAACAAAGAATTTAATCATCATTTAATCAGATATCAGACAAAATATTGAACACAACAGCAACTGGTAATTGGCTGAATTGTGAATTAATAAAACGTGATTTTAGCCCGTTAAGCCTGGGAGTTGCCCGTTGTGACTAAACATCACACAGGATGTCCTGACATTCACATTAGTGTGTCATGTTATAAGTACATTAGAAAACTGCTTAGATTGTTTAGCGCTGTTTCTCCTTTACAATGAACTACGTTGGCTGATTTCAGTTGTTTTTCTCTCTGTCAACACATGCTGTATGTACACAGCCTACGCTCATATACACAACTGAAATCCCACAAATCCAATCCCATCCATGCAAATGCTGCACTATGATAATGACATCCTCAGTAATTAATCAAACTAAACATAATTAATCAAAACAAGCACATTAAACCCTAACAATCCACTGTGATGATTGATGGAGCTAATTAATACATTAATATCAAAGAGAAAGAATGGATTTTAATAATGTCATGCAAAATTAATGCACAGGCACCATGAAAATGAATATGAAATGTATTTCAGGGAGTGTAATTGGCTTTGTGTGTTTTTCCACCACTGAGAGAGAGAAAATTAGAGAGGAAGGAAGCAAAGTCCCTATCCAACTGTGTGTGTTTTGTGTGTCTGTGTGTGTGTGTGTGTGCTACCTTGAAATACTCCATGAGCGACCGTGAGTACTTGACAGCATGGTCTTTCTTCAGATGGAACATCCTCAGATACAGCAGAGACAGACAGCGGTTACTATGGAAACAAAACCATTAAAAGGCAGATGAATTCGCTGTACAAATTCCCTTTCAAGCCCCATCCTCAATAGTATTTTCTTGTCATCCACACAAAGTGCATGTGGACTTCAAACATGACCCACAAGTCCTTGTGGATTCAGATCTTCAGTGAAGTCAGGAATGTTAGGAATCTATCATACCATCATGTGGAAATATAAAAACCTACAACTTTTCACAGAGGTAGAAAAAAAAAATTCCCTCAGCAGGATAATAAGTAAAAAATAGAAGAAGAGGCAAATGTAGTTGAAGTAGCAAGAAACAAATTTTCAAACTTACAATCCAGTGTGCGTGTGTGTGTGTTTGTGTGTGTGAGGGAGGGAGGGTTATGGGCGAGTGGGTGTTTAAAGTGCGCTGTGTTTTATTTCCTGTTTTCTATCCTACCTCCCAGGAGTAGAGCTACCATTGACCATCCTCTCTGTATTTTTTTTGGTGTGTGAAACCAACAGTTTTAAACTGCTGAGCAGGAATTGTTTACTCATTCCTTAACAATATATGGTTTGACAGGGCTGTCAAGTTTTGGATTAGACTTGACCGCGGGTACCAAGATTTATACCAGAATAAAAGAAAAGTGAACTAACATGTCATTTCTTAGAATGATGTCAGCAGAACATCCAGAGGTGGGAATGAGGCTCCTGCACATAAGGAGTGACTGATTAAAATGAATTCCAGCAGGAGTGGGATTTAGAAAACAGTCCCGTGCAGGGCCCAACTTTCTCCCTAGCAATGTGAAGGTGGTATATTTTTTGAGCCTTTCCAAAATTTAAAAAAAAAAAAAAAGTGGAAGTGAAAAAGAATAAAGTATCAGCTTTTAATGTAAGCGACAATTGTTAGCTTGTCTGGCTAATTAGCTTACTGCCCACAGTTGTAACCCACAAGAATGGAGAACCAAATCATGGACATGCAAGTTTGACAAAATTAACCTCAGGGAGTTTTATGAGCAACATCCACATAATTCATTAGCTGGTTCCCTCTATTTTCTGATGCTAATTAGATTTGTATAAAATATATGCTTTAATGTTGAGTAATGTTTGGATTATTTAATTTTGTCAGTAGAGAAGTGGCAGGAATAAAGGTGAAAACTGTGACATGAGACAAAAATTGCCAGCAGCAGCTTAAAGGAAACTGGGATGGTGACTTTAAATGTAATTTAAGAGGTAATTAAATACAGAATATTTAAATAACAATACAAAATGTAGAGACATAGTCTGTGTCTAGTCACAGATTTCTGAGGATGGTGAGGAACATTGTTGGGTTGGAATGGCTCGGCTACAAACCTGCATACTCTATTTTGCAAGGAGATATAAAAAGAGAATCATACCACAACACAGCGAGTTTCTTCTCAGGGACAGTGGCTGAATAGCTGGTGAAGTTCTTCAACCTCAGGGCATACCTGATGAGAAGAGATGCTCATTTATCAGTGAATACATGGATTTGACGGTTCAAATCAAGGTTAATTTCATTCCAGACGCTGCTCATTCTGAACAGAAGGATTATAAAACATTGACGTGGTAGTTGGCAATTACTAACTCCCTCAGCTCGCTGACAGCTAGCATCCACTATGCTCCAGTGCCCACAGGCAAGACAGGCTACAGATTAGCATTATCACACACTGTGGAAGGATACACTTCTCCTTTAGTTATTGATTAGGTATTTCAAAAACTGCTGCAGGGGTCAGATGTTGCCTCCTGCCTTCAGTGACCTAATCAGCTCCGTCTGATTGCCTAGCAAGGTAGTTAATCAGTCAAAATGAAATTTAGCTGTGACAGGGGCATCAAGAGAAAAGGGTTAAACCTTAACACTTTATTGATCTCTCTAGGAAAATCCTCGCCCTTCCTCCTGCTTCGTCCACAAGGCGATCAAAGGCCGGATTTCCAGATCAGCAGCCCTGAAGCTGCCTAGGATTCAGTGACTTGCTCAAGGACACTTCAGCGGGATGGATGATTGGCGATATAAAGACCTTGAACCTGAGTCACGCAGTTAAAAGACTCCCTCGCTCTACCCCACGCTGCTGTCAAACTGTCTGCTCTTAGAGGCAGCAGTCATTTGTTATTCTGCGCTCTTCAAGTTGCAATTAATGACTTCACATGCTGGCAGCACAAATACTAATATGACACCAGTAAACTGTGCTCATTAGCAACCCCGTAGGTCTGTAACAAGTCATAACAAACAGGCAAACAATTCAAACATTTCTGAATAGAGTGACAGTTTTATACTGATTATAATTCTATTTGATTAGTCTGGGCTGAAAAGTGACATACCAAACAGGAGTTATATCAGCAGAGGCTAAAACCTACAACAGTTCAGCTAGTGTGGCATCTGTGTTATTAGCCCACCTGCATTTATGGCCTGATAAATTTTACATATTGATTTGAATAAATTTGCTAAACAGTCTAAAAATGACCACACTTTCCTGAATAGGGATGTTTTGGGAATGATCACATGGAAGTGCAAACTTATTTGGACTTCTTTGTAAAAATCTTGTACTTATCCTGGACACATTGTTGAATAAAGTGTTGGTATGTGTCCTAATATGTTAGAGGTCAGTTTATGAGCAGCTTGAATTTGGCAACTGCATGGATGGTAAATGGACTTGCATTTATATAGCACTTTCTACCTTGATGGTACTCAAAGCACTTTACACTACATAACCTCATTCACATACACATTCACACACCGACGGCAGAGGCTGCCATGCAAGGCGCCAACCTGCGGGAACCCTGCGGTTGCTAGACTCTACCAACTGAGCCATACCCCCCGACATCTGCATCAACTGTAATTTTTATATTTGAAAAATTCTACAGAGTTTTAACATATTTCACCTCATTGTTTGGTTATATTCAGCTCTACTGTTTGATTACATAGTATTCAGGGGTTGGTGCTCATTTACAAACCTCCTCGGTTTGCCTTGTTGTACTACCGGCTTCCAAGAATTAATTGTCTAACAATGAACATGTCATTTGCCATTTTCCTGACATCATATTACTTCCTTTCCAGGAAATTGTTCGGGAAGCTAGGAACTTGAAAAATAAATCAATCTATCCATACCTTATTAGCTCCACAGTTTCAGAGTACATCGTATACGGTGATTTGGCCTCAAGTGGATCTCGCTCCATAGCATTCCCACAGTCTATGAAAGAGAGGGCGCCATCTGCATAGTTCACTGCTTTGCCAAATTTATCCATCTATAAATGGAAAGGAAGAAAGTAAAGAGAAGTGAGAAAAAAAGAAAAAAAATTAAAAGAAACGTATCAGAGGCAAGAAAATGAGAGAAAAAATGAATGAGACAGAGATGGAAGAAGCAACGTCTTAACACCATTTTGGCAGACAGTCTTTTCTTTGAATTATCTCCCACTAAGATGAAAATCCCCAGATAAATATGGGGAAAGAACACATAAACATACAATAAATAACAACTTAAATAAATCTAATTTCATTGTTCAGAGGGATCAGATAATCCTTTTGACAATGCATAATCTTGCACACATCATCAGTCCTTGAATATAATGTTCCCTTGGAGACAAATGGTGCAGTAAACAACACAAATTATTCAGTACAGTCCCTGATATGGAATAGATTTTCATCCTACAGAGACTCACAGTACACACACACACACACACACACACACACACACACACACACGCACACACACACACACACACACACAACCAATGACACACCCATCTGAGCGAAAACAGACATAATTACAGTCTGCAACGTAGATGTTGCCTTTACATAATTTTCTTGCCATCTTTGTGAATCCGATTGTCATCGCTGTCCTTCCTTCATGTGCTTGATCAGGGAGCTTTGAGAGTGCGTGTGTCTGTATGTAACTTGTATCTTACAGTGATTAAAGGAAAACTTACCAGAGCATCAGCCTTGTGCTTCAGTCTCTTGGCCTCCTGCATGTAGTAGTCTGCATTGTGAACTCTGGCAACAGCACAGTCAACAAAAAACATATATGAATACTATGTTTCCACAAAAACTATAACAAAAATCCTGTATGTTTGAGTGATTTATATAATCAGTGGCCACAAGTATCTTGCAGTGAGTAGCCTAATTAGGTATGCATAATTCAATCTTATAACCTTATAACAAAATAAATTATTTCATAAATAATACAGCAAGGTCTCAACAAAACTGTGTCAGTGGTAAGGTGGTAGCACCAACATCAAGAGTGATTTCATCTGTCAGATCAGGTGATTTTGGCCAGAATTAGAGAGACATGAATACATCAAGGGACCATTTTGGGGTAATTAAGTATCCAGTATCCAACAGCAAACCAGGTCCAAATATAACTTAGATTCAGGCTAGATCACACGGTACACCAGGCTAGATCACACAGTACACCATAGTTACTGCAGAGATTATTTGGGGGAAGAATTATTTTTTTTTGCTTCTTTGATGGCGACGTTTTTAATTGGCCATTTAATGAACTCCCCACTGAACAGCGATTGGCTAGTCACAGCCCAGAAACCTTTATCTTGAATTTGCCCAAATATACGGAACTGATGAACACCACTGAAAGAGTCTGGAAGAGGGGGTGTAAGAAAAGTGGAGAGAACCAATTCAATTTTGTGTGTATCTCTTCTGATACAAAATTGATCCTTTAGCATGTGTGGCTAATTAGCTCACTAACTAAATTTGGAGATTTAGAGTTAACTTAGTTAGTATCTTAGTTAATTACATACTAACTACAGTATCACACTGACTGTCATGTATAGCACAAGTGTATATAGGTATATTTTTGGAATACTGATAGTCAGATTACTTAGGCTGATAAATGACACTAAAACCACCTCATGCAGTTAACATTAGCTTAAATTGCTACAGATGTTATAATGTGTCATTTCTGCTAGATGCGTAAGAACTAGCTATGTGTAACTTTAAACGTACAGTTTAAACTTACGAAGACTATATTTACCACTATCTTGTGCTGATGTTAAACTAAAGTTGTAAGGCCTTTTACTTAATGCAACATTTGCCACAAACCGTCAGAGATTGTTAGTTTCAACAGTACGGATCAGGAAGGACAGTTCCCCTTTCTGAGAAAAAGCAATCAAATTCATCCTTAAGCAAGTGGGCCTTAATGTAAAGTGAAAAGGAGAAATAGAGTTTTAGGTAATTCAATTTATGTAGTTATTAATGTTACAAAAACTGAGGAAATTCTGCTCTACATGATGCAGGTTGGTTGTCTCAGATTAGAAATGAGACTCATAACAGGTAATTAAACTAGATAAACCATCTAAATGAGACACATCACATATATTCAGAGGATGAAGAAGAAACACTGCATGATCAATGGAGACAGTACCTGCTGTCTCGAAAAAATGTAATTGCGAGTTACATTCACTCAGCAAACAGAGATGGACAACAGTAATGAAGAAGATAAAAATATCTTTCAATCATGTGGTCAAGCCTCACAGGAAGATCCAGCATCAAATCATATCCCATTGCAGTAAATGTGTAATGCCTTATCAATATTAAAACGCTCCCTACATACGTGTCACTAAATGACAGCCTCGGCCTGCGAAGTTCTGCAGGTTCCATCAGTGGCTCGGACCACACCTCAGAGTCTGACTGCATGTTGGCATGGTAACTGTCTCCACAGGACTTCTCGCCATGAGGGTCCATTTCCTGTAGAAGACAGGCCATTGAAATTCCTGCTTTCATTCATATCATAATGTGCGGGTTTCATTAACAGTATGGCTTCTCAGTCACAGTGATGGCTTGTCTTTGTCTGCTGAATTAGCATAATTGACCTGAACATGAAAACGGATGAACCCGGCAGGTGTAGTAAATCTCGAGGCTTGGAAACAACTTTTAAATGGTGTAGCTTTTCATTATGTAGTATGTTTTGTTTATGAAAGCACGATAAACATTCTTACAAATTGTTTCTTATTCGGGCATTAATGTCTCATTGCAGACTTTGTTGATACGTACTGGGATATTTTGTGCTATCAGTGTGGTTTGGACTTTTTGTTTGGCCCCTTCAAAGATGAGTGTCAAAGCTGCTATAGTAGAATCAAAACTTTAATTCCGGGAGGCGTAAAAGTTGAAGGCTAATGAGTAAAGACTTTTTGTCAGTGTCACAGGATGGATTACGATTAAACAAACAAAGCAATCCACAGTGAGCAAAAACACGCAACTAGCCATCAATTTATAACACCCTCATAAATGCATTACTTTGCTAGACATACAACATTTTGTGGAGCTGAATAGATTGCAGTGTTGTTAAAATTACTCTTACTGTGGAGGGAAAGACAAAAGTTAGTTATTTTTTTCTTCTTTTATGTTTACTGTATCTTTCCTATTGTTTTCAGTCATTACTTGTTACTGTACAGAGCACCATTCTATTTAAGTGTGGACATCAAACACACCCAAACCAATAACATATGAGGAAGATTTGAATTATTTGCAAGCTCATGCTAAGATCATTAAGACTCAACTTTACCATCTGGACATACTACATGTACTCACATTATAGGCCTGCAAATGAGCACATGAAAAGGTGACACACAAAAGCCACTTACGCTGCCATTCCTTGTGTGTGACAGTGCTTTGCTATCCCCTCTTCTGTGTCTGTGTGCGGAGGATGAGGTGGAAGAAGTGGAGCAAGGCGGCATCCCAGAGGCCCCACCCTCCTGTCTGAAGAAGGAATTGCCATCAGACGTCCGTTTATGGGGGGGTTCATCAGAGAGTGGGGACAGCAGGGGAGGAAGCAGCTTCTCATCACGCCGCCGAGACTGCTTTCTGTTCAGAGAGTTGCTGAATACACAAAAGCAACAGTCTGATTATTTGATCTTTTTTTTTTTTTTTTAGCACAAGTATACTGAATATATACAAATCTTATCTTTAATTATCTACTTTACTAGTGCTGATTGCCTTTTGTATTTAACAGTATCCATACATATCCTAGTGCATGAGGTGAGAAGGGTGAGGCAGAATGCTTGTTCTATTATTTTTACAATTCCATTTGGTTACCAAGAGCGGTTGTTGGTCTTCTCATATAGAAAATAATTAATGCTCGCTTAAGGAATGAAACAACAGCCTTCAAAGTTTTGACATAAATAATGAATTTTCATGTGCTTTTTAGAGTTTAGCGTATTGAGACTGCAAATTGAAATGAGCATAAGGAGATTAAGTAATGACATTTGATAAGGAGCAATGATGACACAATAAAGCACAATACACCGAAGAATCTAAAATTACAATAAAATGTGTCTGTAATCTCAAAGTACATTGCAGCACTGGCAGGCAGACGTATTTGATTAGCAATCAATCCTTTTATAGGATGATAAACAGCAGCAGCTATTAGCAAACTGAAGCACATGTTTAGTCTCAAAGTTACATTTACACTTTCTCAGTGGTTTTTCTTTTTTTTTTTTTCCAAGCTGTGCTCACCTTTAGTAGAACACTGAACATACTCACAATGCAAATTGTATTTCATTCTTTGCTCTAGTTCTGCTGTTTTTATTGGCAACTTTTGCAAATAATTTTTGATTTTTTACTAAACGTCTTGATAAGGTTTTATTAAAATGGGTCAATTTAATTAAAAAACAGCATTAAAAAGAAATGATCAATTGGTTACAAGGAAATCACCAGAAAATAAGTATTTATTAGAAAACCATTTGTCTTTTCGTGCCAGTGGCCAGAACTCCTTTACAGCATCACATAGATCAACCATGTAAAAAGCCATGTTTTATTTGGCTTGGCTAATAATGCTAACAATGTTGTTGCTGAATGATATTTCCCTCCTTCTAATACTACTTCTTCCTAGCTGAGATGATTAGTCCCTCACTTGCCTCATTGTAGCTCTTGTGGCTCATATTGTTTGCAACACAACAGATTATATTTTTATGTTTTTCCTCTCCCTGGAAACTCTGGGGGTTTGATGCTGTGAGAAAGTTGCTGATCTCGCAGAACAGCACCCCAGGCCCAGACATTAGTGATAATATACAAAACCAGGGAGACAAAGACTAATTAGTTGCCGAGTATATGTGTGTGTATGTGCTGCTGCTGTCTGGGTACAGCATAATTGATGTGTGAAAGTGTGTGTCACTATGCTAATTTGTGTGCATTTGTGTGTGTCTGTCCTTAAGTGGGTGCCAGTGTAGGCAAGCATGCAAAAGCTTGCGCAGTTTGTTTGAGGGGACAATAAGTTAAGAGTTTTACAACCTCTTAGCACAAAATGACCACAGCATATCTGCTAAATATTCCTCTGCAATGTGACTTAACAGTGACTTGACCGGGTGTGAAGACTTCTTCTGAATGTAATTGAAATTTAAAGCTTCAAAATGTGTTGCAAAAGAGGTGAAAACTCAATTGCTAGTGCATTTTCCAAATAATTTGTTGTCAAAATATGGCATCTCTGACTAGACAGGCTAATGATATCTGTCAAAAGTCACAATTGCACAGGAGTC
>CAAKHG010017122.1:0-12312 GCA_901007715.1 Dactylopterus volitans | reverse complement strand
ATGGGTTGATGAAAACATACTTATCTGTGTGTTTACAAACATTTGAAACTTCTCAAGTTAGCACATTTATTTTCATGAAGCAAAAATCAAGATTTTCACCTTTTCAACTCAAATTTTCTCCTTCACGGTTTGATTTTGTGTGTGTGTGTGTGTGTGTGTGTGCTCTCATAATGTACATCGGCGTGCACAATCCTGATGCCTGGTTGCCGCTAAGCTGTCGTGACCAAATGCCACCATCTGTGTTAAAATCTGATGCCTGACTGAGTGTCCACGTTGTGTGTTTATGCATGTTTGCACTTAAATTATAATCCCAATTTAAATTATTCAATACGGATGTTCAATGGGGTAGGAAAGAAAAGCTGTAAAATAACACAAGGCTCCAGCATTCTGCAGTGGTCTGGTATTCTATTATTTATGTCAGTGTGTAAACAAAACAAGGTTAAGAGCTGGACTCCTAGTCCCTGGAAGCGTAAGTATTTATGCGCAAACTGTAGTATATTGTACTTTTTAAAACATCAAATTTCACAATTAAATGTAGCTGTCCAAAATATGACAACAATATTTTATTAGTTAATTGATAGTCTTATATCATTGTCAGAAAGGTATTAATTTCAGTTTGTATATTCCCATTTTTCATTATCATCTCATTTGATTCATAGGCAGGTGGACGTGCATCCAAATGAATCAATTACCAACTCTGGCTATTTTTGAAAGGCCATCAGGTTGGAAGCCTCTTTTTTTTTTTTCATAACCTTCCTCGCTGTATTTGAGTTGAAAACCTCTCTGAATGTCAAATTGCATGATTGAATGGTTCCAGCTGAATGACGTAGACACTTGGGCATCTCAGTAATCCTGCTTGTTGCTCAGATGTTCTGTTGTCATCATCAACAGTTGCAATCTTAATATGTATAAACAGAAAGGGTTATATCAAACTATTCAGTTATCATGAGAGGATTTTACTGAACTCTTAGTTCAAAGCACCAAACTTTAAAAAAAAGAAAGTTATGAATATACATGCGGAATTTAAAACTTGTATTAATAGAAACTTCCATGCCACACATCACTGAATCACTGCAATATTAATCAGCAAGAATTTCTCTCCGTTTACACTCGGCTCATGAGCAGAACTCTCAACGTAATTTCTAGATGTCTCTACTGCCACTGAAATATATCTTATGCTTCCCATTTCAGTGGGAAAAAAAAAACGTGAGTGCAAAAAAGGCAATTCAGTTTCTCGCCTTCACAGTAAAAATGAATGTCTCACTGTGTTTTACAGTAATGTGATATGCTGTTCACAAATCAGATTTCTGATGAAATTGAAAATCCATTTTAATAGAATTTTTCTAATGAAAGTCTTTAGATAAAAAAATCTTCGGCTAATCATGTGGATGAAAGACTTACTGCAGTCAGACTGCAAGGTGTTGCATCATCTACTGTATGTTTACAGTAAAACATTACTAATAAAACAGCAGAAACGTGATAGTAGAATGTTCTCTCTTCTTTTTCCTTTTGACAGTTCTGTACATAATTTTCCTGTAAAATAACAGTAAAGAGCTGGCAACGCAGACGCGTGCAGAATATTCATCCGTAAAACACGGTGTATTTCTGTCATTTACGGTAAAGAGCTGGCAGCATAGACGCCAGCAATATTCTATAAATTTAGGGTATTCATACTGTAAATTGGATTTACAGTAGTAGTCTGGAAAGTAGAAATAGAATATATTTAGGTATTTACACTGTTTAATGATTTCACAGTCTAATACAGTAGAAAAATAATAAATGCGGTATAATTCTGTGATTATTTGGAAATTACAATGATATTCTGTTTAAGTTGTTACTTTAACTTCTCACAGTTTACTGTAGACAGGCACAGTAGATAATACAATAACTCAATTTCCTAAAATGTCTTAAATGCACTCAATATTAAAACCTCATTATTCTCAGGGCAATAGACAACTGCTTAAGCATTATCGTGGACACTGTGCAAAATACGCAATAAAACTTAGAGAGAATCCTAAAAAATTATTTCAAATCAAATCAATTTTATTTATTATTCACAACAGAAGTTATTTCATGGCACTTTACATATGCTGAATACTGAATACTGCTACTTCCAAAAAACAGGGGAAAAAAAAAGAAAATAAACCATGTTGGACGACAATGAGAAGAGATTTCAAGTAGCAAACAAACAGCCCAGTGGTGTCTGCTTTAGACAATGGTGATCAACTTAAATTCTTAACTTGCTTGCATAATCTGCTTGTCAGAGTAAACCTATAGCTGGCCTTTTGGGCCAATGTCAATATTATTTAATATTAATAAAAGATAATATAATCTCTTTAACACATAAGTTTGAACACTTGTTCAATAGCACAATGGGTCTAAGAAAAAGACCAACACAACCTTTAACCTATGCTGTGAGGTATATGTTCTTGCAAAAACCCATTTAAAGTACAATCTCAGAATGTACTTCAATAAACTATTGGCTGCCAGCAAATACATACAACAGTAAGAGAATTTTGACACACATCATTAGCAACATTGACATGATTAAAGCCTATTTTCAAAGTAGGAACATTAAGACCTTTTTGATGACCTGAGTAAGAACATCAAGCAAACCAGCACATGTTTTTCCTCTTAAAATCCTTAAAATTCTAAAGGTCCTGTGAGTTAGATTAAAAATTCCTCAAAACTCAACTCAAGAGTTACACTGTGTAATCTGCCATGTATTGTCTGCGGTCTGTGAAAATGCGGAATATGCAGAATTGACAACATTTGGAAGACAAACATGAGAACATTTTGAAAAAGTGCATTACGGCTATTTCGAAACTATTACAGTACAGTTTGAACATTTTGAAAGTATGCATCAATAATATGGATCAAAAACAACATTTAGGGAAGAAACTGTGATTGGCACCTGGGCCAATGCAAGCTTCGACCTGCAGTTTACCTTTTAAAATAGTCCTGTGAGGTAGGTTAGTGTTTTTATGTCTTTGTTGCGGTGGGAGTCTGGGTGGGTGTGAACGGCCCTAATTCAAATCTTGTGGTTCCAGGAGAGATGACCATCTGTTTGTCAGCCGCTTATCCTCTGCATCATTATTCCAGTGTTGCCACTGTCAAACAAGAACAAACAAATATCAATCAGGAATGTACAATATACTCCATTTAAAGCGAATGATCTCTTGTGGCTTAATGTGGCAATGCGAGACTGTCAAAACAACACATGGAAAAAGAGCAAACGCTTTGCTTGGAATTTCAAATAAAAAAGGACTGAATTTTAAAGAACTGCGATTCATGAGCAATTCCTGGGTAAATCTCTTTTGTTCATCACCTGCATCACAAGGAGGATCAATCTGCACATGAGACTGATCTTCTTCACTCTCACGGGAAACACCAGGATTCACACCAAGACTCAACCAGATCTTCCTCAGTGCCTTTTTTATGCTTCCGACTCTTGTTTGATATAAATGTCGATAAGACTGTCAAGAGCTTGCTACAGTGTCTATAAGGACAAGCAACTGTTTTCCCCTCTCTGATGTGTGTTTTCAAATGAGTGTAAACGGCTGTCAAGGTCTCACACCCTGCACTGCAGAAACCAATGTGAACCGTAAGTTCAACCTCACCAGACAAAGTAGGCCTAACTACACGTTTGTTAAGTGTGAGACTTTAACGTTGAAAAGTTTTGGAAAGTCCAACTGCAATCTGTTAAAACACACTTAAAAGTTGAATTAGGCATATTTTTATGAATCCTCATGTGCCTTAAGTATGTCTGCAGATGTTGGCCTCTCGTTAAAAAGTGCTGCTCCCGGGATGCAGACTTTCGGCTATATTTACGTTAACCAAGGTGAAACAACAAAAAACCCCAAATTAGCTGAATATTGTTTCGGCTAGCCTATTCAAATCTAAGCATCACTGATACATTTAGCGAGACAAACTGCTAAGCGTTATATCAAACATTCTTGGCAATATAAATAAGATAGCCCAAAGGCCAAGAAAATACATTTTTGATTAATGTACGTTTATTCATTCATCTTATTCCGGTTACAGGTGGCAGTCGGGCTGGAGCCGATCCCAGCTGACAAGGGGCGAACGGCAGGGTACACCCTGGACGAGTCGCCAGCTCATCGCAGGGCCACATGAAGGACAGACAACCACTCACACGCACACCTACGGGCAAATTAGAGTAGCCAATTAACCTCAGCATGCTTTTGGAGGTGGGAGGAAGCCGGATTACCCGGGGAGAACCCACGCAGACACGAGGAGAGCATGCGAACTCCACATAGAAAGATCCCAGGCCGGGAGTCGAACCTGGGACCTTCTTGCCATGGCAACAGCAACAGTGCTAACCACCGCAACACCGTGTCGACCTGGTCAAAGGGCAACTTTTCCCAACTGTTGCAGGTTCGATTCCCCCAGGCCGGGAATCGAACCTGCAACAGTGCTAACCACTGCACCACCGTGTCGCTCCCAATGTACGGTTAATCTACCTTTAATTTTGTAGATGTAAGCCTGGAATGATGGTGCTGAAGACCTTAGCACGTGTCTGCTAAATTGTGCGCCCTGCCCTCGTCTTCTGAAAAATTTCCATAAAGTACTGTAGTGTCCTGTAATTTAAAACATCAAGCCAAGTCAGTTTCATTCATACAGCACCAAATCACAACAAAGGTTATCTCATGATACTTTACAAGAACAGCATGTTGAGACCGTACTCGACCTACATCTTTACATCAGCATTCTGTTCACGGCCTCTGTCCTGTTGCTCCAAGTTGAGAAGCCCACAGTGTATTGCTAACTACAGTACTAAGCTGTTAAACACGAACACAACATTTTAGTGTTGAAAACTGGCTGCCAAATTACAGCGATTGCTTACAGTGCAGCGCATATTTGTTTGTTGATGTTTATTTTCAAATGCAACAATGATACAACTTCACTGAGAGTTATAATACGCTGATACATTATGATTCAATGACTAATTCATGATTATCAAAAGTGAACTTCACACGCACAGCTTTTTTTTTTTTCCCCAACTCTCTTCAGGACTGTCGGACACAACTAAACTGCACATGATGCGGCAATCACCATGACAACACAGAGGAGGACTTAATACAATCAAGGCTGATTGGGGATTAAAAAAAATATTTTAAAAAAGTCCTGACATATTTACTGCCACGGCGATGAGTTCACGCTGCAGCTTCACTTAATTTCCCTTTTCCTGGGACTGATGCACTTAAAACTGGCCACATCAGATGTAATCGGCACTGTTAAATTTGGCATGATATTAGAAATCCTATCATGTCATCTTCATGACATTCAACGGCGAACACATGACGGTGAAAAGGTTGTCAAAAGCTGTTGTTCCACTGAAAGAATTAAATTTGAAAAGCCATGCGTGTGAGGGAGAGAGGGGGAGGGGAGGGGCGAGGCAGCCGTGTATGTCAGCCACCCTTTTTGAAGTGTATTAATGGAATGAAAAGCATCGCTGTCTCATATGATGTCCTTTAATACATAGTGCTAAGTCAGCCAGCAGCCATCTGCCTCCCCCTGAAACACACACATAATGCCTCTCTACACATGTAAGAGCACAAGCACAACACACACACACACACACCATATACACACACACACTGCATCTATATCACGTCTGTCACACGATGTCCAATCACACGTCAGTAGAATGAAGACTGACCTGGTGATGTCATCTGGGGTCACTAACCCACCTCAGTCAGCAGTGATCAGTTTTTCACTTATGTGCAGTTCATGATCAGGATGATGCTGACGGCCAATCAGGACCCTGATGGGGCATCACGGTTCACGAACACTTGTTGCCCTGTCAAGGGGCGGGGCTTGTGGTCGGGCCTTGGTATGCGCTGTGATTGGCCAGGCACTGCTGAGGCAGCAGATCTCGGCGTTGGTTCAGACGAGCTGCGGCGTCTTCGCCCACCTCACGCTGGAGCCATGTTTCTTTTTTTCTTTTTTTTTTGGAGCCATGTTTCTTCATAGCAGCAGTGAAGCGGATGACCTCATCCAATCAGCACGCCCGTCAGACAAGCCCCTCCCCCAGCCCGCCCAATCACACCTTCTCATTTGTGGAGTTGCTCAGTTTATCGATGTGTCTCTGACAGCCCGGCGCCAAGATACCGACACCAGCAGCACCAGAACCCCCGGCAGCCCCACCAGGGGCCCCGGCCGCCCCGGCGGCTCCTGAGGACCCATCAGGAACAAGTCTGGCATCTGTGCAGCCGCGACCCTGCCAGGACTGTTACTGCGGCAACAAAATGGACGCCGTCACCCAGCTCAACATCATCACATGCAAACCCATCGTCTGCAACACCAACTGCTCCGAGGTAGACACACACACGCACGCACGCACGCACGCACACACACACACACACACGCACACACGCACACACACACGCACACACACGCGCCTGCAACCTCTCTCACGTGTCTGTCAACAGGGTTACGAGTACCAGGAGGACAGCGAGCGCTGTTGTGGGACCTGCGTCCAGAAGAGCTGCATCTTCACGTTGCCTGACAACGTGACGCACGTGCTGCAGGTGGGTGTTGGCGTTCCTCGTTGCTCCTCAATGCTCCTCGCTGCTCCTCAATGCTCCTCGCTGCTCCTGCTGGTCGCTCACCATCGTGGCGCCACCTGAACACGTGACGCAGCTCCGTTTCTTCTTCTTCCGCTGCAGGTCAACGCCACTTTTGTTCCTGCCAATAACAAGTGTGTCAGGTACACCTGCGAGAGGATCAACGGGAAGCTGGTTACCAAGGAGACCGAGACCACCTGTCCGCCCTTCAACCCGTCCGACTGTGAACCGGTGAGCTGACGCTCATGCACTGTCTTGTACTCGGGCGGGTCCACGTCTTCTGTCTCATCTCACCACCACTTCCTCCTGCAGGGCAGCGAGACGACCGACGCTGACGGATGCTGCCGCAGCTGTGAGTCCGCTCGCCGCCGCCATGGCTGCCGCCGCCATGGCTGCCACCGCCATGGCTGCCGCCGCCACGCGCAGTGCCCCGTGCGTGGGCAGCGCCGTCCGTGTCGCTGACGTCACTCTCGCCGTGTGTTGCAGGTAAAGAGCGCAGCGTGTGTGAGGTCCAGAGTCAGCAGACGGTGGTGGAGGTGAACGGCTGCCGGAGCGACCACGCCGTCAACATGACGTCCTGCGCCGGACGCTGCAGCAGCGCCTCCATGTGAGTGGGCGGAGCAAATATGGAACAACAATGCAAAGATTCACGAGATAAGAATCAGACAGGGGCTAATAATACAACAGATAATATAAAACATACAGAGGCAAACCAGTTAAATGCAAAACATAATTATAACTCGAAGGTTAATAATGCAAAAAAAATGTTCTTTAGCATCAAGTAGTGACTTTAATGGAAGCTAATGAAGACTGGTAGATGAAGATTAACATAAATTAATACAGATTAATGAAATAAAATAACAGTCAATGATCCAAAAAAATAGCATAACAACGAGGCTGCAGGCGGTGACTCGCGGGTTCGAACCCTTGGCTGAAGACAGACGTGATGAGGCGCCACCTGCAGGTTCTAAACTCACAGCTCCTCACTGGCTCCGGTTCTGCTGGTGGCTCCTCCTCGTCTGATGTTCCGCCTCCATGGAAGAGTGCAGGATCTCCTGTGAGCTCCATCAGGTCTGCTGAGAGGCATCTCGAGCAAACAGGCATTAGGCCACGCCCACTTGCCCCAGTGAACATGTCAGATTTCTGTTGGAAGTCTGCAACCAGGACTTGGACTCCAGGTTTGGGGCCCCATAGAAGCGGAACACAGAATCCACTGGTTCATCACCTGAAGCTGTGGACCAAACTTATGCTTACTGAGTTATGGGCAACATTCACAAAGCTCCGCCCATTTTGTTTCATTGCACCATTTAAGTGTTTGAATGACGTTCCGGTTATTGTTTATGCAAAAACCAGGTCAGACATGCGAGTCGCTGCTTTTATGCACCTTTGTTCTTTTAGTGGGGAGGGTCTAAGGGCAAGTATGGATAGGCCACGCCCGCTTGCACCGCATTATGAAATGGGATCCACCAGGTCTGTGGTAGCTTTGGCACCCCCTATGGGTCAGACTCTAAACACGTTTGGTAGACTTTGGTACCCCGTCGTGGAACGAATGTATGATTGGACAAACGCTTACTGGGTTATGCTAATCATTATCTAAACTCAGTTTATGCTAATTAGCAACACATCTAACATTGCAATGGCGGAGCGGCTTGTTGTAGCATGTTGCCGTGGATACGGACATCACATCTCCAGCCGGCCAAACTCCCAGAAGAAAGCTGGCGACACCTTTAAATACAACAGTCAAGCGGTTAGAAATGTACCGCCCACATCTCCCATCATTCAGCCAAGTCATGTTTTCTTGGTGAAAACGTCTTAAATACCAATGAATAGAAGAATCAGCGCCATTTTTCCAAAACATCTGAGACACTCAAATATCAGCTGGCCGATAAATCGGTCAAGGTCTATTTCTCAAAAATACGTTTCACATCGTTATGTTCAGGCATTTTGCGGCTCATAGTTGTCGAGAAGTGTCGAGTAAAACTGAGAGGAAAAAGACTTGTTACGCTAGAACATAAAACTCAGGTCAGCGGCGCTTTGGTCAACGGCCAGTGAATGCAGCGTCCGCCTGAACGAGTGCAATCATGAAGCGTTCACGGGCGCTGGGAAACGCCTGTGAGGGGGATCAGGCTGACAGCTGGACAATGCATCATGTGAGGACACCACAGACCAGCGCGCGCATGTGTGTGTGTGTGTGTGTGTGCAGGTACTCTGCTGCGACCAACACGATGACGCATCAGTGTGAGTGCTGCCGCGAGGCCTCCGTCTCCCAGAGGCAGGTGGCGCTCACCTGCTCCGATGGCTCCACCCTCCTGCACACCTACACCGTGGTGGGATCGTGCCGGTGCAGCACGGCCGACTGCACGCCGGCGCCGACCGCCAAAGCCCAGCGCCGCCGCAGACGCTGATCCGCCCGCCGGCTGGACGCCTTCATGCACTTATTTATGGAGCCTTCTGCATCTGTCGCGTCACGTCGACTTCCTGTTGATCAGCATTTCTTGATGACGATAATGATTAAAGTGATATTTCTGCAGTAAAACGTGTGCGTGGACGTTCTTGGTCCCCGAGGAAAGACAACAGCAAACCTGGGCGGTGGAAACATGTTTATCACACGCAGCGTTACATCATCAGGAGCATCACGTGATGGGTGGAAGCATCCGATTACACAACCGACACGTTTGAAAGCTTTGGCGGACAGACGGGGAGGCGTTCGAGTGTCCACAAACACAGTAGGAAAGCTCGGACACATCAGAACGTCTGAGAGGCAGCTCTCAGAGTCAGCTGATGGTGGCGCCGCAGGGAGCGGGGCAACGCTCGACAAACATTAAAGGTCAGCAGCCTCTGGGGGCCCTGAGGTATCCTGGAGGTCTGGGGGCGTGTCCAGAAAGCCAGGTGCCAGGGCCTTATTGGTGAAGGCAGCGTGAGACGGTGACTGAGCAGAGGTCTCATTGGCTTCCATCTTTCACTTCCTGCGTCACAAATCACACGAGAAACAAAAGTCATCGAGTGCCACCAGGACGCTGACTCGAGACTCGCAGCGTTGCCGCCGCCGCCCGAGGTCGTACGACACCACTTGATGCTTGAGGCGCTCCTCAGAAACTTCTACAATCATGCATGTAATCAGTCTGTTCACTCTGAGTCAGATCCGCCCAGCGACCATCAGGACGTGCCGCCGCACAATCAAGGCCCCGCCCACCTCAATAAACAGCCAATACAGCTCTAGAAAGTTAGTCTTACGCATCCTCTCCACTTTATGTACAAATCCTAAACAGACGTCTGTAAACGCCTCCACCCCTTCCTGTATTTCACTCAGTCATTAAGCCACGCCCCCCCTTTTCTCATAGAATCAAATATTTAAAACCAAAGTTATCAGAAAAATGCATAGAAACATCAAGGTGATAACAACAAGCTGAAATGACAAAAATCATCTTTGAGGAAAAATGACACATAAATGAGTTTAGTTTGGTCCAAGTCCCGCCCACTAACACGGAGGACGCGGGGCTTATCACTTGCACTTTGTCCTCAGAGGAGCTCTGACGTCTCGTTTCCATAAATGTGTTTATCGCTGACTCGGTCGGGTGAAACGACGCCGATCATTTCAGCTCATTAAAGACAGATCGCCACGATGATGTCATCACGCGCCTCGCTCGCAGCACATCGCCATCAACACGCCGCTTCTTTTTTAATAAGTGCCTTCATGGGATAAAACTTCTCACTGTGACAGAAGCCTGGAGGGGCGTGGCCTGGTGCTCGGCCGCCAACCACCTCTGGGCTCCGCCTCCATCTTTCACCACTCACGGAATCTTATATAAATTAACTAAACGTGTCACAGAAGCAGAAGCGCTTGATTGGAGGATGCCGAGCATTCACGCACACACACACTCACTCACTCAGACACACACCCACACACACACAGCCATGGGGGAAACACTGCTGATGATTCAATGTTCAGAGTCACATGACAGCAGCTGTGATGTCATGGTAACGCGGTGACCTGGTCCATGTGGAGGAACAAATGTGACAGGAAACGGATCTCTGTGGTGAGCTGCAGTGTGTGTGTGTGTGTGCGTGCGTGTGTGCGTGTGTGTGTGCGTGTGTGTGCGTGTGTGTGTGTGTGTGCGTGCGTGCCGCCGTGGGCGGCTCCTCCGCTGTCCATCACAGCTCCTCGGCCATCTGCAGCAGTGAGTTGATGGCGGCGTCCTTGTCGCCCTGCTGAGCGTCCAGCACCGTGCGGACCACCTCCTTGTCCAGGTTTGGGAACATGTCCTGGAGGGCCTTCAGGTCCTCCTCGCTACACGCCGGCGCAGGACCGCCACCGGCTGGCACCGCCGCCGGCACCGCCATGGGAACCATGCCTTGGTTATAGACGGCAGGAACCCCTGGAAGCACAGTTGGAAAATAACGGTGGCGAAGCAGCACCACGAGAGCTGCTCTGTGTGTGTGTGTGTGTGTGTGTGTGTGTGTATCCGTGTGTGTGTTGAGTCTGACCTGCTATGGGAACGTATCCGACGCCCTGCTGGTACACTGAAGGCATCAGGACGACAGGCTGAGTCATCATCCCTGCTGGAAAAGACTGACACACACACACACACACACACACAAGTCAGCAAACAGCTATGAGACACACACACACACACAGAGGTCAGAGGTCACCCCGAGCTCCTGATCTTCATCTATCGGCTTCCAGCTCTTCGTCAGGAACCACGACCTGCTGAGTGGGCGTGGCCTTCTGAGCATAAACAAAGACCGCGGCTGAACTCTGACCTCTTGCACGTCAGCGGGTCACTCACAGCGAACGACATGACCAGGTTGATCATGCCCTCCTTGTCGTCGCCCTGCCGCCCGCTCAGGCTGAACCACTCGTCCACCACGCTGCCGTCACGCAGGCCCTCGGGGATGGTGACATGCGTCCATGCTATCCGGTCATCCATGGAGAACGCCCGCTACACACACACACACACACACACACACACACACACGTACTTTAAGTTTTATGAATGAAGCTAAAATTCACAACAGACATTATCTGATGACACTTTCCACATCCAGCGGGTCAAGACCCAAAAATCCCCCATGAGACCTTGGAAACATTCCCCTCTACTGGCTACGCTAGCAGTTACATGCCATGCTAGTAGATACTGGCTGCGCTAGCAGTTACATGCCATGCTAGTAGATACTGGCTACGCTAGCAGTTACATGCCATGCTAGTAGATACTGGCTACGCTAGCAGTTACTGGCCATACTAGTAGATACTGGCTACGCTAGCAGTTACTGGCCATACTAGTAGATACTGGCTGCGCTAGCAGTTACATGCTATGCTAGTAGATACTGGCTACGCTAGCAGTTACATGCCATGCTAGTAGATACTGGCTGCGCTAGCTGTTACTGGCTGAAAGGACGTCCAATAACGTGGCGTTTTGCCGCCGTTGCCTCCTGTGAGAATCGTCCAATAGGAGCAAAGATATCAGACGTCTGGCAGCTCAGTGAGGTCATGAGAGACCGGTCACTGTTTGCTGGTGCAGTGAAGTTAATATTGTTCTCTGAACCCAACCATGTAGGTTCTTCTCGTGTTCAGGTGAATTCATGATCTCCTGGATCTTCTGGTGTCTGCAGACCTCAGTCATCGCCAGGAAACCGGCAGCATTAAGGAAGGACCCCGATATTGATATCTATTGAAAGATATCCTGATCACGTTTCTGCTGCATCGCCCAGAACTAACTGTAGC
>CAAKHG010017121.1:41934-92205 GCA_901007715.1 Dactylopterus volitans | reverse complement strand
CACACGAGATGGATTTTTTTATTTTTTTTTTTTTTTGCCTCAGCCCGAGCATGGCGAAAGCGCTGTTATAAATAGATTTTTTTATTTTTTTTTTTTTTTTTTTATTGTGGTTTTTTTTTTTTTTTTTTTTTTTTTTTTTTTTAAGCACTGCAGCAAAAATTTTGAATTATTGAAAAGGAGCACGCTCCGGCCAAAGGTTTGTTGCGGTAGCTGTTTTGTCTCACGTGATTTCAATTACACGGCGCAACAAATGCAGCGCTTTACACGGGTAATAAGAACATTAAAGCGTGTACCTGAGGGTGCAGTGCAAGTTTATGTTCGAGGGCACTGTTTACCTATTCAATAAAAATAATTCTGTGAATGTATTCTAGCTGGAGGCTCGAGCATACTGCTTATTTGTCCAGTGAAGCATCCGAATCCTCTCCGCTGCGCCACCAGTGAAGCTCATTTGGCGAAGGCACGGCGCATTATTAGCTGATAAATAAAGTGGCGTGGTGAGTGTGCCGAGCGAGGAGGCGCTCCAGAGAGTTGCTGCAGCCACAGGTCTGCATTTTATTTAATAGCCCGCTCTTTCTCCATCCCCCTGCGCCCTCCCCCCTTCTCATCAGTCCAGTCCAGGCTTGTCCTAATGAAACAATAACAGCTACAGCCTGTCACCATTTGTTCTTATTACTGCTCCATCACCACCTTCCCGTGTCTCGTCGCTGCTCTCACTTTCAGAGTCGCTCCGTCCCCCTCGCCCTGCAGCATCGCTTTTTCTTTTGCCGTGAGCACACACACATTGATGCAGATAACGGGGAAAAAAAACAATATCACACTGATATGATGGACCAAAACTGGCCGTTCCTATCGAGGTAAATAAAGTCGACAGCTGGCGATCGGCCGTGATTTAACAGTTTGTTCACCCTGCCACTTAATAGGGCTCCGGGGTCACCTCATCTCTGAAAACCGTCCAATCATAATGCATTTCAGAGGAGAGTTTCAGCTACACAGCCAGGATGGTGTAAATGCTGTCACCATGAAATGTGAAATGCAGCGCCGCACGCTCTTTTTGTGCTTTCGTGTGCGATACGTGGGGTCGGATGTGTGCGCTCCATCCAGCTCTTCACAAATGTGGCTGATCCATTTCAGGGCTGCCAGCTGCTAAAAGGCTAAATAAGTTGTCCTGAAGGCTTTGAAAAGTGCTGCACATAATTAGCTTTCGAAATGCAGGAATTAAATCATAGTTGTAGGAACTTGTGGACAAAAGATCCCTCTTAGCAGCGTGGGATTACAGATGGAAGCAGACCTTTTTTTTTCTGTTAAAAAATTCAAAGGAGGAATCCTGAGGTGACGTAGGTGCCTGCTGATTGGTCAAACCAGCGAACGAAGCGCACCCTCTCTCATCTCCTCTTTAACCAGCGTTCATCTCTCACCCTCCTCTCGCGGCTCAGCCCGCCACGCCGCTCCCTGCGGTGACATGTCGGCAGGCGCTCATGCGCCGACCTCAGGCGCTGCCGTGGAAACGGACATCAAGCGACGTGTCATTGCCGGGCTGCGGGCAATGTCATCCATTCTGTGGCGCGGCCTGGCGGCGCGATCGCCCCTCCTATTGTGTTGATGGTTTTATATCACATTGAATAAGTGCTTGTGTGGCTGACCGACTGACATATGGCCTCATTATATTGTTTGATGGTCGTGGTTGAACCGGGTGATTATGCCACCGATAAACCACAGCGAATGAGGGACCCGATGGGGTGATAGGCTCATTAAGACACGTATTGATCAGAGGCATTGACTTCTTGTGTGCTTTGCGATCCTAGCGCTCTTCCGTGCGTGCGCATTCTGTTGAGAGTGTGCATGTGTGTGTGTGGGGGGGCGCAGATCTCCTCACAGCTGAGTTACAGGTAGCAGCTCTTTATATTTAGCAGCAGAGGCTATGTTAGCCGGGGAGGCGGGTGGCCAGCCAGCTGCCGGGATGCTGCTCGGGAGTCAGCTGTTCCTGGATGCCAGGCAGTGTGGAGGAGGCTTGTCATAACCTTGAATTGGAATTGTGTTGTATGTGCACAGCTGCTGAGCTGCTACTCTTTGTCTGCTCTGATAGCAGCTGACACCGGGCTGTGATTTGTTCAGAGTGGGCACGCTGTGGTCCACGTTGGGAACTGCCAGTTCTGACAGAACTTCATGTTCAAACCCCCTGAATTGTTTGTGATTCAAAAAAACAAAAAAAAACAACAAAAAAAATGGTGTTTTCTGCAAAATCATCGCTGTCAGGCAGAGGGCCTGGTCTTGGCTCCTTATTTATTCCCCCCTTCACTTTTTTTTTTTCCTCTCCAACGCTTGCATGTTACTCATCATTTCAAGTGGAACCGTCTCACACAGCTCTTAAGATTTGTGTTTCTTGCAATTTTACCACATGGATAAACAGGCTGAAAATATAATAACTTCAGATTCTCAGCTGCTCCACAACAAAAGCAGAGGGGGTTGACATGAAGAAAAAAAAAAAAATTGGGGGTCGCAAGCGAAATAAACAGGCTGAATATGCTTGTGTTTTCAGCTGGTGGAGCCACTGACTCCCAGTGGAACGGCCCCTAACCAGGCTCAGCTGCGGATCCTGAAAGAGACGGAGCTGAAGAGGGTCAAGATCCTGGGTTCAGGAGCTTTTGGAACAGTCTACAAGGTGAGCGTGTGCGTCTGCATCGGCAGGCCTGCTGGTGCGTATTCTCCTTCATCGTGGCAAAATCGGGGTTTCTCTCAATCAACGCCGGCCGCTCATTTGTGGGAGCAATAGCAACCTAAATATTGAAAACGTTCCCTTTTTGGTGTGGGGCAAGGACCTGCAACAGAAACGGCTCGTCATCGTCACTGCTGTCAGCAAAATTACTCATCCCTCAAACCCAATAACGAAATGCTTGTGGCTGGAATTCCCTCCCTTTACCAGAACTGCATTTACAGAACGTTCGTATGACAAAGCCCTCCATCACTTCTTGCCAAACTGTGCTCCATTGCTCTTAGCTGAATTGACAACTCAAATAATTGTGCACTGTGCAGTGATTGGTCGCAGGGGTTTGGAATGGATTTGCGCAGTATGATCACGCTCTTTTTTTTTTTTCCCCAAGACTTCGAGCGCTACATTTATTGTGATTGCTTGGATTTTTAAGGGCATCTGGGTCCCCGAGGGCGAGACGGTGAAGATCCCCGTCGCCATTAAAATCCTGAACGAGGCCACCGGCCCTAAAGCCAACGTGGAGTTCATGGACGTGAGTATCTACATGGCGACCGTTTTGTCTGTGCTGCGCGTTTGTGCGTCCGGGCTGTAAAGTCCCGGCCTTGTCGGCGAGACGCCCGGGCCCGCCGCTTTGCGAGGTTGTACATTTGGCGGTAAATTCTTATGAGAGCAGCATCTCAGGCAGAGGCGGTAATAAAGTCAAGTCCTCTTGCTGTACGGGCGGTATTGAACAAGAGTCTATTAAAAAAAAAAAAAAAAAAAAACAGCACTTGTTTATGAGATATGGTTTTATTGGAATCCAGGAGTGATGGCAGGCGAAACGGAGCATTCTGGGGAGTTTCCAAATCTTCCCACCTCATCTTTGTCACCCTTTATCCTTCTTTTTTTTTTTTCACACACTCAGATTTTTTGGAGTTCTTTGCTTACCAATAAAACAGCAGGATGCACGGGGGAACGCCGGAGCAATATTACCGGAGTCTGTCTCAGCCACTGACATGTATGAAGGAGGCCCCCTGTTGTCACACATCAACAAACTAAGAGGAGCAACACTTGAGTTTGGGGCAGGAGATGCGGGTTCAAGTCCCTTTTTTTTTTTTTTTTTTTGCATCAATATTTGCACACCATTTTCTCGCCTGCACCGAACTTTTCAGACGTGTTGGAACCACGTTTGTGGTTTTCTCCGGCTGGGACAGCAATTGTGTTCATGCTTCAATGGTGTGGAGGCACATAAGCCAGTAGGCTGAAGGGAAGATCATGGTCACGGCTCATAAAACTCCAAAATTTATATATGACATGATTTTCTTGGCTCAGAAAACGTGATGCCAACTTTTTAGCATGTCAACTTTCTTGTTTTGTTTTCCTGGTGACTGGGCTGTAAAACCAAGCTCTAATTTCTCCTCCTTCCAATAGTCCTTCCTGTGGGAGAGCGCCAGTCCAACATGGCAACGCCTCCACTTTTTTCCCCCTTTCTGCTCAATTTTTTCCAATTTTTCCTCTCTTCCCATCCCCACATCTCTCTTATCTACTCTTTCCTCTCCCTTGCTTGCTCCCTGTTCCTCCCAGCGGGGATCTCGGTCCACCCAGAGCCAATATGCTCTGTCTGTCGGCTTGTTAAACAGCAATCTAAAGGCAGGCTCACGCCTCGCCGCTGGGAAACTAGCCGCTGGAGTGCCAGCTCGAAACACCCTCTGAAAACACACACGAACATGTGCACACACACACACACACAAAACCACAACCAAACAGCGCACGCTTTACAACAACAAAAAGCTCCCTCGGTGGTGGCGGAGCTGCAGGCTGATTTGCTTGTGTTTGCAAATATGTGAATTCGATTTAAGTAGATTTTATCTGAGACGTGAAATGCAAACGCCCGATAGTGCACTCATTCAGCGCGTTTGGATGTGGACGCATGCCTTCACGCACACACACACACACACACACACACTCAGACGCACACACGCGCGCGCGCACGCTGGAACATTCACCACTCTATCATCCATTGTTTGTGCAAGTGTGTGCGTCTGTGTGTAGGAGAGTGAACCAGTGAGTTAGACAGGGGGAAGGAGGGTCAGCTGGCAGTAATGGAGGTCAGTGCGCAGGAAGATGAGAGAGGAGCCTAAACACACACCCGTGCTCTAAAACATCACACAATACACACACACACACACACACACTGAAAGGCACGAGTCCTCAAAACGGTTGCCCCGAGAGTAGGAAGCAAGAGCAGGAGTTTAGCCTGCGATAGTTTACAACCCTCAGGTCTTTCGGGATCACAGAGTGAGAATAAAAGGCTTCTCTCCATTTTTGTGTTACACACACACAGACACTTGTCCTCCACTCCTCCCCCTCCCCTGTCCTCCCTCCCTTGCTGTCTTGATTCCAAGGTGTGCTTGCCGAGGTGCAGAGGTGCATGAGCTGAGCAACGTCTGGCGATGGGAGGAGGAGCAGGTGGTTTTATGAAGTGGAGATGTAGTGGCGCTACTTTGGGCCAGCAGGCTGTTTAAATCAGAGCCTCTCCGTGGCCCCTGGGCACCCCTGCTGTTCCGAATTAATCTACTTGCACCCAAACCACCACCACCGCTCCCCCCCTGAGCTCATTCTTTAGCATCTAAATTTAACAAGGCACCTCATCTATCTATCAGCTGCCTGAGGATATGCTGTACACCTTCTTGACCATTTGGTGTATGCAGAGATGGAGTACGTGTGTGTGTGTGTGTGCGTGCGCGCGTGTGTGTGTCCTTGAGTGCGTGAGTGTTTTCGAGAGCTGCCAGGAGAGTATGTACCGCGTGTGAGTGAGTGTGAATGAGAGGAGAGCGATTGGTTTTTAAGCAGTGCCAGTGAGTGCGGCGCCTGCATCACGGAGCCATAATGCATATGCACGGTGGCCACAAGTATCGGCCCTTGTCATCGTAGCACTTTATCACCAGCACACACCCTTGTGCTCGCAGCTCTGCAATAACAATTACCCGACGTGGAGTGCCAACTGTTCAAACCTCTACATCCATCTGCTGGGAGAGAGAATACGGAAAATGTATTTACACGCCAAATCAAACAGAAACCCTGAACGTAGCTTCTGAAATCAAACACCGCGAATTATTTAATATGCACATTTTGGTGTTTTAATTATGCCGGTGCAACATTTAAGGACCTCTGCGTTTTACATGTGCTGAAATATAGATGAAAAAACAAAAAAAAAAAGCAGCGCTTTGAAGAGAGTTTCTGCAGGATTTTCTTGCGCAGCGAGGAAACTATGGACAGAAGCTGCATGCGGATACGGTCGCTATACCACAATTTATGCATCAAACGCCACCTCCGGTTTTTTGCAGCACAGTGCAGTATCATCCATGGATAATAGCCGCACGGGCAGACACTTTGAATTCGACATCACAATTGTTCTATTTTCAGCAGCGTTATTTGCTTCCACTAAAAGAAGCAGCAGTCTTCTTAGTCCCTCTTTGTCTCACCCAGGAGGCCCTGATCATGGCCAGCATGGAGCACCCCCACCTGGTGCGCCTTTTGGGCGTTTGCTTGAGCCCCACCATCCAGCTGGTCACGCAGCTCATGCCCCACGGCTGCCTCCTCGACTATGTGCACGAGCACAAGGACAACATCGGGTCGCAGCTGCTGCTCAACTGGTGTGTCCAGATCGCCAAGGTAGGTGACCCGCGATCAGGTTTCTGTTTATGCTGTCTGCCAACTTTTTTTCCCGGCCACCACAAACATATACTTGCTCAGCTTTTCAGTGTCCAGGCAAATTGGGGTATGATTCCCATGGATCGACGGTCCAGGTGTGAAATGTTATGCCAATGTTAAAGCTGCATTCTCTCAAATGACCAGCAGGGGGCAACTTCACTGATTGCAAAAAGAAAAAGCCCCTCACTTGATTTAATTTTTTCCCCAATGAGTCAATCACTAGTTTAAAATCTTCCTCAATCCAGCATGGCAGCGATACTTCTCCACTATAGCATAATCGTTTTTTTATCATGCTAATTTTTTTTTTATTTCATGCTGTGTTGCAGGATATCGCTAGAAAAAATACTCACGTCACTAAAGCTGCATCCAGTTTTTTTTTTTTTTTGCAGTTTATGACCAGTGTATTTTTACAACCCTCCAGTGACATCAACACTGACGAGCTAGGTGTTTTTTTTATTGTACAGTCGTTTCATGAACACGGCACCGGCAGTTTTGGGAGCCTGAATACGCGAATTTTTGAAACCGGTCCGAGAGTGATAAAATCTCAAAATGCCACTCTTGCTTTTTCGCGTGTATAACCGATACGCATAAGCCCCGCCTCACCCTTAACCAGCACGCGCTACAGAAGTTTGTCGTCACCCGGGCATTCATATTCACCACCATATGCTGCTGCTTCTTCTTCTGCATTGCCCCTGTCTTCTCCGTTTTTGGTGTACTTCTGTGGCAGGGTTACAGTGCCACTAACGGGTCGGGCATGTACAGTATACGACAGCATTTTCAGAGGTTTCGTGTGGACAAACACATTTCTTGATAGAATACCATGTCTATTGAAAACCTTTTTAAAAAGGAAAAGAAATAGATGTGTTTTTTTTTCCCCCCTGTGCGGACGAGGCTTAAAAGGAGTCCTTCAAGCGCATCAACATGAATGTTTCCTTCAAAAAAAAAAAAAAAATTTGAAAATAAACTGCACTCAAAAGTGTTGAAACAGCAGCAAGGCTTGAAGCATTGTGTGTACTTTTGCATACCCAAAGAACATTTGGGGTTTGTTTGAAAATGAAGCGGGTTGCGGCCAGACTGCTCGATAATGCAACTGCTGCATAAGAGTGAACTTTTCAGAGCTATAACTCCACTGTGATGACAGTAGGGTGCTCAGCCGCTCTCTCATGCTGTGCAGGCAGACATCTGCTGTGATGGAGTGGCATCGCCTTTCAGCTCTAAAAGCAGGAGCAGCAGAAAATGATGATTTACCGCCGGCCCTGATCAGCCTGATAGGATTTTTAGACAAGAAAACAACCTTTTATTTGATCTCTGGTCAGATAAAGCGATGAATGATGGGTGTAGGTGAGGGAGCGGCATGAATTAGTGAGGACAAGCAAAAAGCTTAGTTTTTCACCTGATACTCGATGCCGTGTAAATGCAATTTCTGCAATCAGAGGTCTCAATCAAATAACAAAAGATGGAAATTGATGATGTTGTGAAGTTGCACAGCATCATGGGAGTTATTGTTTTGATCGGCTTGTTTTAGTCATCTAACAATGTGTTTCAGTTTTATTCATGGATGGTTTAATCACATGTACTCACATCACAAGTAGCTCACGTCCGCAAGTTAACTTGCTAACTTACCATTAGATGGCCATTAGCATTTCCCACATGGCTACTGTAGCCTGCGTTATGCATTCATAGTGTGGCCCATTCAACTTTATTGTGAGGCTGTAACGTCACCATTTGCATGAGCTTTTCGGCCAAATTGAGCACTTTATTGTTCGCTCGCTGTCTATATTACTGCTACCGAGTAACTAAACGAGCTAAAACGCCACTGACAGGCGACCGAATGAAACGTAATGCTACCTTGAATAAAATTGCAAAATGTTCTTCATATTGCTGGAAGTATTTGTGAAAAGTTCACCAATCAACGGAATATTGAACATACAGGGAAGTCCAGTGGCCGTAAGACAGTTAAATGCAGAAATTCTACATGTTCAAGAGTATTACTGCAAATGTTGACCGCTTGCTTGTGTGATACCATTAAAAAACATCATTAACCCAAACACGTATTGGTTAAAAAATGAAGAGGTCACTTCCTCGGGTAAATTAAAGCAATATGGTGCCACTGGAATTGATTTTTTTTTTTCCATCTTCATTGGGGCAACATGTCCTTCCATTCTTCCGAGTGAGTGATGAGAGGTTTGCTTTCCAGGGGTGGGAGGTCAGCGTTGGCTTAACCCTTTATGATGGATGGTTCTCAAGAGCTTTAGGAACAGGTTACTTAAGCAGGTACTTAACTGCCGTAATTGGATTCGATTTCACCTGTGGCAGCTGGTGGTGGGGGGTGACAGGTTGGGGGCGGGCGGGAGGGTGGTCACTTTCTTAGCAGTTCTGTAGGTGAGGAAGAGCACGAGAGAGAATCATTCACGACTGTCTTCCAGTCACACAGCACTACTGAGGACAGTCCATTAAACCGGCTGATTGTGATTGATTGCAGAAATTGCGGCTTGTGACTTCTTGATGTGTGTTCCAGATGATTGACTGGAATTCAAAGTGATTTTTGTTGAATAAATGGACCATTCAGCCCAGTCGTATCATATAGTTCCTCATGTGCATGGCGGCCTCAGGACGACACTGTTTTCATTTCCACCGACCGATGCGAGTTCTGTCTAGACCTCAGGCATCCTGTGTCGTTACGATAGGTCAGGGTTTGTTAATTGAGAAGGTGCACCGCCAACGTGTAGACGGAACATCCTCTCACAGACCCCATCTATTTCAGTTTATTGTATCAATTTGAAATTCATTACACAGAGTGATGTCTAGACTTGATGCAGAAAAATAGTAAACTAACCGTGACGCCTAACGAGGAACACTTTATTGTGAATGGCGTGAACCAGACAGCTCACTCGTGTCGGCAAACCGCAGTTTTGCCAGCTCAGATGTTTGCCCTTGAAGCGTGGAGGTGCAAAAGTATGACTCAGTGGGGTACTTTGTGTGTGTGTGTGTGTGTGTGTGTGTGTGACAGAGCCCTTGAGTATATCAGGGGCCACATCTGCGGGATCGTGGGAACTCTTCCCCACCAACCAAGACCTTTTGTGACATGAGAGCTCAAATGTAGCCCTGATGCTGATTTAAAAAAGTCATTACCCAAGTTCTTGTGCCGGGGGGGGGAGGGTTGCGTGAATGTCTGTGCAAAAATTTTTGAAGATACGGCACAGTTTGATTGCAGGAATCCAATTTCTAATCATCAATTTCTCACAACATTTTTGTGACTGTGTTCAACCACTCAGCTGCACAGCATTCTTGTGAAATTAGAGTAAGGCGCCAATGCACGGTGCCGCTCAGTTTTGTTTGAGAGGCAGCATTTTTGTTGTTGTTTTCCTTCATTCCGAATCACTGATGGTAGAACCGGCTCTGACTAACGTGGGTTTGAGCACAATGAAGTTTTGTGTTGTTTTTTTTTTTCCTTGTAAATAAATGCCTGCAGATGATGTGCTGTATATTTGATATTGATTGCAAAAAGGACCAGAGCATTTCGCCTTACCATGCCACAGAAAATGAATGTTTGAAACGTGTTTTTCAAACATTATGTCTAAATGGTTGTCATAAGAGGTATTTTGGAGTCTTAAAGAACCATTACATCAAAGTAATTCAAGCAAAGGTACATTATAATACCTTTTTTTCTCTGAGAGGGACCCACAGCGGGCCCCCTGCTGCTTAATGGTTTATTCCTTGACTCATGCTGCACCCCTCGGCCAAGTCAAGTGAAATTCACCCCAGTAGTTTTTGCATACTTCTGCTAACAAATAAACTGTCCAACCAGCAGACATGGATGAAAACAGAAACGCCGAGGCGGAAATGGAGTAGAATTGCTCGCGGCATTAAAGGCAGGCTAGCTTGGTTCTTCAGTTATAATAACCTTGTGGATCCTGCGCAAATGTCCTCCATCACATGCCCTGAGGTATTCTCCCCGGAAAGAGTCTGTGAGCACCAGCGTGTGTGTTGTGTGTGTGTGTGTGTGTTTGTGTCTCTTGTCTGTACGCGAGCACGCGTCGATGTCTATTTGGGCAGATGAGCCAAATGAATAACCCAAAGCCCCCTTCTCTGAGTGATCTTTGCGCTCTCAAGGTAATGATAGGGAACCTCTCCTCCAGGAGAAAGTGCATCCTTTGGAAGACACACAATTTTCAAGCAAAGGGGACAATCATTCCCCCCTCGGTCTTCAGCAAGGCTTGAAAATGGTGCTGTAAAGGTAGATGACAGGAGAGTGGGAGAAAAGGAATTTTGAGCAGAGAGGGTGTGTAAAAAGTAAGATCTTACAAGTAAAAGCTATGGGACATATGGGCAAAGACAAATGCCATCCTATGTACCTGCGGGAATATGCAGGTGCTGTACTTAAAGGGATAGTTCACACAAAAACGGTGCAGCTGGGGAGGTGGGAGGGTGGGGGGAAATCATGTGAGTCCATAATGCCGTGTCGCCGCCAAATCCAATAAATAAATAAAGTAAACGCCGGCCACATCACGCCATAAGATATAAATGTATCCATATTGTGGCATCATCCAAGTGCCCATAAGCCCTGAAACTTCAACTTAAGATGATGTCATTTGCGCCCGTGTTTTCAGCCTAAATGTCACCGTTATCCTATGCGGATGAGACCCGTGACCGTCGGAGGGATCTGAGCGACGCGCGTCACTCAGCTGCTGCGAGTGACTTGTCAGAGCTTAAAGACGTGGGGAGGAAGCAGCGGTGCCGAGCAACGCATGGCAACAGATTATGTCGCTGAGAATTCAGGCCAGAGTCCAAGAAAATGTTCTTGAGTGCATATAAGTAAAAGCACATCATCAGGAGGAAGAATAATGGTCAAAGAAAGTGATGTTGGATGTTGCGTCAGAGGTTTCGGACAGGTAGTTTGAAATATTTAGAAAAGATGAGTATAACTTCAACTGATGTCTCCTTCGCTTTCTGTTTTTTTTCCTTCTTTCTTTTCCTCCTCTGTTCTCATTTGCAAGAAAGCGCCCCGCGGTACAGGTGCAAGCTCCGGAAATTATTGGTGTGACGTGATTTATTAAAAAAAAAACAACAACTAATTAATTAGAGGCTTAGTAATTAATTAATCATTGTTTTTCAGTTCAAATTTCGGTTGATGACTGAATCAATCAGTAGCAAATTTCAATCAAAAATGTTTATTTTCCATCATGCAATCATAGCTGTATTTGACTTTTTGTAAACTCAAGCACTTTGATTCTATTGAAAATATATTTTAATTCCAAGTAAACACCAGAACAGAGCCATTCAAAGGATAAACAAAACATCTTTGGGAAAGTAAACAGACCAACAGATTAATATAATGTGTCATTTCATGGTTTTCGGCACTGAACCCTGTCACTGCTGGATTGTGGGCTGGCGACACCACTTGGGAACTCTGGTGTCTGTGTGGACGCTAACGTTAGCTCTGGTGTCAGTGTGGACGCTAACTTTAGCTGTGGTTCCCGTGTGGACGCTAACGTTAGCTTTGGTGTCCGTGTGGACGCTAATGTTAGCTTTGGTGTCCGTGTGGACGCTCACGTTAGCTCTGGTGTCTGTGTGGACGCTAACGTTAGCTTTGGTGTCCGTGTGGACGCTCACGTTAGCTTTGGTGTCCGTGTGGACGCTCACGTTAGCTTTGGTGTCCGTGTGGACGCTAACTTTAGCTCTGGTGTCCGTGTGGACGCTAACGTTAGCTTTGGTGTCCGTGTGGACGCTAACGTTAGCTGTGGTGTCCGTGTGGACGATAACGTTAGCTTTGGTGTCCATGTGGATGCTCGGTACAGAACCACACCCCGCACCAATCTTCCATCGAGATGTTTTTTTTTATTTTTTAAAAAAAATAAACAGACAGCGCGCTCTTGTGTTCCATCACGTCGTTGACCAAACTTTCTTGTGCGCTGACATCACTCACCGAAAGGTCCCATGTCGCAATAGAGAAGTGCGATTAAATGTGTTATTTTTTTAACGTGTTACTTTTTCTGTAATTCATTTATCGAAATTGACACGTTAAAGGCCCACCCCTGCTGAAAATGCGAACTAAAAGAGTAATTGCTCTGCAGTGCCAGAAGGGGGGGACAAATGTTGTGTGCTCCAGGTTGATGAATGAATTGTTTTGCACATTCTTTGCGACGAAATTAATAAAGGCAAACCAGAGCCTGATAATGCGCGACAGCGAATCCATCACATGCGATTGTACACCGCGGAAGTCGAAAAAAAAAAAAATAGAAATGTTATAAATATGATCAGTGTAATTTCAAGCACTGCTCCACTGCAGTGGGTGGAGTCACAAAGCTGCCTCAACCTGTTTGTGTTTGTCACCAAAATGTCGTGGCATTTCACCAATCTCCCGCTCCCCGCCGCCGCCACAACAACTGTACAAACACCAGCCGTATGTGGGCTGTGACCCGGGCAGATGACCGCTGCGCCGTAAATTGATTGGCCAAGGCCTGTCGCCAGGCAGTGACTCTTCATCACTGAGTGTTTTGGGCATTGAGATAATGGCTCCCATTAATCTCGCGCCGCACTCAGGGCTGCCCCACTGCCACACATGCACACACAATGACGGACGCTCACTCGCATGGGCACAAACGCGCGCGCACACACACACACACATGCTACTGATCTGTGTGAATGGCCTCTAATCTACCGGTTCATATTTTCCTTCTCACTCCTTTCCCGTCATTTTCTTCCTTTTCCTTTTGCTCTCCTGCCGCTTCCATTGTTCTTTCACTTCCCGCTTTTCCCTTTTTCCTTTCTTTTATTCCCTCATTTCCATAGTGACCATGTGTTCTGGTTAACAGAGGTCAAAATTTGCCCTACTTCCCCCTAACCAAGCCAGACCACATACCCTCAAGTGATTCTTGAGTGTGTCTTTGCGCATGTGTGTGTGTGTGTGTGTGTGTAGAGGCATTTCCAAGTGCATTAAAATGACCTCAATCTCCCTCATTTCTCCATCTTCTCTTTATCACTCATTAACTGATTCTTTTTCTCGCTTGCCCTTCTGTCTCTCTCACACAGTTTTTTTTTTTCATTCGTTTTTGGATTATTAATGGAATAATTAGGTTTGGGATGTATTTTAATGAACAAATCAATCACTGAATTAAATGTGGGACTGGAACGGAGTGTATGAGGTAAGAGTCCAAGAGTGTTTTAATTTGGCTCCACTCTCCGTCTTCCTTTCTCAGGCTCCCTCCTCAGGCTCAGTATAATGAAAGCAAAAGAGATTCAGCAAGTCGCCGTCCTGCCGGTGAAATGATTGGCTTTGGCGCTGTCGCCCATGTCGCGCGCGGGTCATGATTGGTTTTTGGAGGGATGTAGGTGGGGACTGAGAGCTCGTATCTAGGCCACGTTCTGGCCTTTGATTGCCGAGCGATGCCGCAGCATCATTTCAGATTCGTATGAACATACCCGCCGGCAAACTCGCCGTGGTGGACTGACATATGCACAACTCGGCCCTTGCAGGGGGGGAAGAGCCGAGCCGTTTTTAGGCTCTGGGCCGCATTTTGTTGATTGACAGGGCTAACGATGGCGCCAAATGCCGTTCTGAAAAAAAAAAAAAAAAAAACTCTCCGAGACGAGCTTGATACTGTACTGCGTTGCGTTGAAATATTCATCAGAGCACATGTGCACACGCAAAAGCATGATGGTTCACGCTCGCAGTACACGCGTTTCGTCTGTGCGCACGGAAAAGCGAAGCGCAACAGAAAAAAAAAAAAAAACGCACACTCGCCAGATCAGCAGCAGCATCTCCCTCCGCTGCTTAGTCAGGGAAAGCAAAAGTAAAACCTCTGGTCTTTTATGTTCGCCTCCTGATCTGTGCGTGTGTATTCACGTGTGGTCGTGCGGGTTAATGTTCCTGCGTGGATGCACAGATGTGTGTGTGTGTGTTGTGTGCGTGTGTGTGTGTGTGTGTTGGATTGGCATCCTGCGGTGGCTCGGCGGTTGCGCCAGCCGTGGCAGGAGATCCAATCTGGTCAAGCGTTAAGCGTGGAGCCCTCTGTGTCATTCACTCCCGCTCCCAACGCCGCTCGGTGCTGAGCAAACAAATCTCGCCTGCACTCATTAGTGGAGCCTTCACACTTCCTCTTCCTCCGCCCCCCCCCCCCACCCACCCACCCACCCCACCACATCTCCTTCATCATCCCCTCCCTCGCTGGAAGATTCTTTGCTCAAGTCAGATCACCTCCCTTCCTGCTCTCCCCCGTTCTGTCATGTCACTGCACAGCTCAATTTCGCGAAACGTCTCAATGGACTCGGGGAATCGTAACGAGCCCGGACAGGCACGGTTGTAGACCTCTGCCGATTTGGTTTCCTGCTCGCGGCTGTGACACGGTCCCTCATTTGAGCCGGTAGGAACCATCATAGTTTTGTTTTTCGATCGAGATGTCGACCGCGCATGCGCGATTTAATCACGACTGCCGTCGGCTCCTCACTTCTGGGCCTTGTGAGGAGATCTGGGCTGGAGATGTCTTGCTGAAACAGAAGCCTGCCGCTCACGTCTCATCTTCCAACACTTTCTTTTTTAATTATCCCCGCATATTTCCCTCAACTCAACCAAGTACTTTTCACCAAACAGCAGGGCTTGAAATTAACTGTTATTCTTACTCCCCAGTGTCCCACAGCAGCTCCGAATTCAGCTTTCAACTGTCCCAGACTTTACAACCGTTGTCCTGAATACAAACTCTTTTTTTTTTTTTTGTTATAAACTATTTATTGCAAACTCTCAGTTAACTCGCATCACTTAAGCAGGCTACCGCAGAAGTTCTGCTCGGCGTTCCCTTACATAAGAAAACAAACTAAAGTTACTCTAACAGGTTTATGAATAACTCCGTCACTGCACACCTCTTTCTGGTTGGAACATATCTCACAGTAAAAAAATAAAAAAAAACGCCGCCATGCGTCATAGTTTAACATTCAACCATCACGTGTGCATCACTGTCTCCTCGCCCACCGATACCAATCCGTCTCCGTCTGCCACTTTTCTCTCCCCCTCGTGATTGATTTTTGTGTGTGAAAGTGTGACGTAGCGTGGAGGCTCGCGCACCGACGCTGCTGCCACGACAACGAGTTCACAGGTGTGATAAGGAGAGGCGATGATGGATGACGGGGGGGGCGGGGGAGGGGGTGGGTGATGGCCCGGGAGAAGGAGTCTCATGGTGGTGGAGGAAAGAAAGGAGGTAAAAGGGGACGAGCAGACGGCAGTGGAGGGTGGAGAGGGTGGAGAGGGTGCAGCGGGCGACGCGGGGTGCCAACAACTAAAATCATATGATTCAAAATTTCTTTTGTGATGATAAGTTCCCCCCGCTGTCCCGAAGTTATACTAAGCTTTAGGCTTCCCGGTGTGCTTGTCGAAGCCCACGGACTTTATTTTCAAATTTTCCTCAACAACCTTTCATATATACATATATATATATATATATATATATATATATATATATATATATATATATATATATATATATATATATATATGTATAAAAATCTCCCTCATTGAAAACACTAACCAGCTGGCCTTCTGCGTCATCATCTCAAGAGATCCTTGTCAGATATGTTCAAGGGTCAGCATGCATTATTCTTGTAAGAGCACTTGTAAATATAATGCTTCACATGCTGGTTTTGCATATGAAAGATTTCACTGAGCAGAAAAAAAAAACGCACAAAAGAATATATTATTCTCGGGAAAACCATGGGATTTTTCCCTTGGATACATATTTGAAGAAGGTTTTCCACTCGGCTACGTGTTACCACTGCCCTGCGGATTCAAAGGAAAAGCCGCTGCAGCGTGAGCAGTCGAGTGATGTAAACACTCTAAACTAAGAGGCAATTCTATTGACTCCTGCGACTGACATCCATTTACATCCCCATTAACAGGTGATGAGAAAACATGACACGACCTGCAGGTGTTTTTTTTTTTTTTTGTTGCCTGTGTGTATTTAATGTGTGATTGTAAATAGAAAAGAGAACAATTACGGTGGATATAAACGGGTGAACATGTGTTTGTTTGACACTCCGCAGCACTTTAGCTCCAATTACAACATTAGTAAGAGAAGTCAACTCTTCCGAGCTGATATCCGTTACGTTTTAAGCCATTTAATTTTTTTGTTTTGGCAGTTCATAAATCTTTATGACTTAAAATGAATCCAAGTGGACTGGTTGCTAAATATGACAAACAACTTCGACCTATTCTGGCGGTTTCACCCATTTTGACGATTATCTCCCCCAAACAAGCAACTTAAATTAATTTCACGATGAAACAGCACACGCAACTTCTCACGTGTGAACTGGCATTTCACATGAAAAGGAAAATACTGCTTTTGGACATATCACACGTACAGAGACATGAATACGATGCACTCATGACCTCAAATATTTTATAAATGCTTTCTTTGCACACGTGCCACATTCATTGCACATGTGTGTGAAACATGCAAATTCCACAAGTGCAATGAACGCAAAGCATTTTAAAGTCGCTTGTTTGGGTTTTTGCATATGAAAAAATGCCACTGAGTCCCAGTTGCAGCTTAAGAGTGACGTCCATTGATTATTTAAGTTGCATATTATTGCTCCATCACTTTTTTTGTAAAGAAAGTGCAAAAACAATGAGATGTTCTCATATGAGTGTGTATATATAATGAATGATTGGCATGGCTACAAAACCCTCTTCACTTCCTTTTATTCATTTTATGTTCTCCACTAAAAGCCATCGCCCCACATCGAATCTGATACTGTCAGCAGGCTGTGCGGCAGCGATCCATGTTCAGCACTTCATTTCCCGCGGGATTCATTAATAATGCAGCCGCGCAAATTTTTTTTTTTTTTTTTTTTTGCGTCTCGGAGCTTGTCGGCGGAGCACATCGCGCCGTGATTACCAAACAGTGCAGCCCATCATACGATCCCACATCATAAAAAAAACAAAAAAAGGACACAAAACCAACTAACATGCACCCTGAGCAGTTTTTCCCCCGTCCCCAGACACAAGTTCTTGCGTGCTCACACACACACACACACACGCACACACACGTGGAGCAATCCCCATGAGTGCATACGTGTCCCTGCTGATGCAACAAAAAAAGGGAAACAGGCCAGGGGGAGACCGAGAAGGAAGAGGTGATGAGGGGAGCGGGCGGAGGAGGGATAAGCCCCCCGGGTCTTTCTAATTATCTGTGAGGATCAGCAGTGCTCAAGGATGCGTAAGGGGAGGGATTTGACTGCCAAATCCAGTGTGCAGGAAGGCCTGATTGGATCGGTCACCTCTCTCCCCACACACCTATTACTCATGACGCCCAGAGCCGGGGCTCATTAGACACAGGCGCAGGCGCGCATGCAGATGAACGGCGGCGGAATTGACCGCCTCCGTCCCGCGACTTCCCCGCGTGTTCCTGAAATCCGCGCCGCCGTCGACGGCACTCGAATAACACGAGCAAACAAAAAAAAAAAAAAAAAAAAAAAGAGCGTAATCTTCCCGCCAGATTCTGACGCAGATCAATTCTCCTGCTTTCGCTCTCTCGACGCCGGCAGCTGTGGCACAAGCAAACAGGATGAGGTATACTAAAGTGTGTGTGCGTGCGTGTGTGTGTCTACGCCCGCGTGTGTGCTTCTCAATAACAGGTGTGTCTGGACGGCTGCCCACGGCCATAATTATCCGCTGTGATTAAAAAAGATAACTTCTCAGTGTCAGGACGACGAGCGCAGGAGAGATTCACGCTCTTTCTCTTGCTCTCTGTCTTCTCGTCCTTCACCTGTCGAGCTCCGAGGCCGGTGGACTCCCGTCTTTGCTGCCCTCTCAGCTGCCCATCGGGTACATCTGCAGCTTCACACAGCTCCATCGATTAATGCTCGCGTGCTGTGATCGCATCATTTTTGTGGCAGCTACAACTGAAGTTTTTCCACAGCTCTTACTCGGATTCAGTCCCTCTTTTCAAATAAGGTAGCTCCAGTTTATGATTCCACTGTTGCTCCCTTCCCCCCAATAAAAGAAACGTTTAAAAATGACATTTGCTCATGTAAATTTGCCATCAGCTGCCTTTTATTGGTTGCATGGTGACATTTTGGAGGGATCTTTCTGTCCCACGTGGGGCTTGAGATCATAGTGACATGGCTTCAATAATTCCGCATTTGGTCTGCTCTCCTGAGATGGATGGAATTAACAATAGCAGGAGAGAGAAAAAAAAAGACTGATGAGGTCCTGCATTCTTAGTAAAATCAACTCCTCCTCAGGGAGTTCCGGCGTGCGCGCACACATACGCACACACACACGCACTCTGACACACACTCATAAACAGCCCAGGTTGATAGATAGGTGCATTTTATTCCAGCACTGTGGCTGGATGCGGAGTCAATGGGCCTGAGCCTCTGCTGCTGCAGCGCCGCTGAGCTGTTGTCACACATGTCACATTCACCTGGATCGCTTATTAACCATCCAGATCACCCGGCGGTGCGGTGCGGAGGTTCCTGGTTTCCGTGGAGATGGTTCATGACAAGCACAATGCACTTTTCCCCATGCTCGTTTGGCTAAGATGCTCTGTAGATATGTTTAACGGTGTGACGCGATTGGAGCTAAGGCGCACGTGGACGTCGACTGGCTCATTCTCGCTGTGTTTTTTTTTTTTTTTTTAATTTCTGTTTTCCTTTCTCGCACAACACAAATGCACGGCCATTTCTCTCGCACATGCTCAGGGGACCGGCGGCCCTGCGGGGGTGCGTCCCATTCTGTTCCAGCACACGGCGCGCATGACAGACGACCACCTGAGCGGGGCCATTGTGCCCGCTCCTTATCACACCGGGCCCAGTTCTCGGTGTGCAGACGCTCCCACATTGCTCACATTGTTTGCTGCCTCTTCACCCATTCAGTGGGATGCTGGGAGGGGGATGGAGGTTCACGTGAGATTGTCGTGTGTGTGTGTGTCTGTGTGTCTGTGTGTGTCTGAGTGTGCACCACATGCGGCGCCCCTTATCATTCCCTCCGGAAACAGACAACCACACCTTCTGGTTCCAGTGAGAAACCGAGCACGCTGCCATTCCTGGAAACCGTGCAGGTGTTTGCATCCATCAGTTGAATCATTAGCTGCTCCTTAAAGAGCATGTTGCCTGGCAACATATTGGGGGGGCGGAGGGAGGTTGTGTACGGCTCATGCCAGTAATATTCCAGACAAATACTGCATCTCCCGAAAACCTGAGTTGGATTTACGACTCGCTGTACTCCATCATGCCCGTCCTCCTCTTCGTCCACTTACCTTCCAGCTGCTCTCTTTTAAAGCCAGCATATTTTATTCCAGAGCATCTCTCTCTCCCGCTGAGGTTTACTGCTCCCTGCAGTTCCTCACTGATCCTTTTTTTTTTTCATGCCTGGTTTCATCCTCTGTGTTTCCCTTATTACCAAAGACTCAGATCTTTAGTCCTCTTTTCTTCTTGTGGTAGGAGAGTTGCTAATGGGTCACAGACCGGCCGTGACCCCATCTGTTACGTGCTTTAGAAAACCTTTAGCCTCTGTAAACAATTCAGAACTCTGCAGAGATGAAAAATGACCTTCAGCGTTGTTTAGAAATGAGGTTCTTCCCTGCCTGGCAGCCGATGTTGGGTCAGATGAGGACAAACTATAAAAAGTAAGTATTCACAACAAACCTTCACTGATCATTTGACCATGGACAAAAAATGATGGAAAAAAATAAAAATAAAGAGCTTCATGTCCTACGTTTTCCTCAGCATTTTTATCCATGTAGTTCATAGCAGGCAGACCATGATGATGACCATACGATGCGTATATTTCCACTTTCCAAATAAACATATTTTGTTTGAACTAAGCACAGACACTGGTTGCCATGGTTACACACAGTTTGTACAGACACTTGACATCAATCTCCAGTATGATTTGTGCAAACACTGTTTACATATAAAAAAAATTTTGTTTATTGTTTTTTTTTCTTTTTTCTTTTTAGTATTTACCATTAAATCACTGCGATCATTTCCGAGGGCAGCGCCTTCACATAAACGGACAATTATACTTCATACAGTTGAACAGGAAATGTGTTCGGGGCTAGCTTATCTCGTTCTTATTTTGATCATCAAAAATAGGTCTACAAAACAAGACGGCGGTAGTTTTCATCATCTCCGGAAATACTGGAAATATTTTATTAAGTGACGGAACTAGGTGGAGAAGCCACAATTATTTTTTCCATGAATTTCGCCACACGCAGACACACACACACCCAGCTCCTTCAGCTTGTATTGTCTGAAAATGTATGGGCTTTCATCAGGGCCCCATTGGCACACGTAATGGCTGCTTTTTCTGAATTTATTTTTTTAGATTTATACTTAAAGCTGTCCCCTCATACACTAGAATCAGGAACATTTCTTTTTTTTTTCTTTTTTTTTCCCAGACAGGCTGCACTCACCGGCATTTTGTGTCTTGCGCAGTCATCGGTGAAGCGCCTTGGCTGTGTTAGCCGGAAATATCCCGATTTGTTGTCAGCGTCAAACCTGCACTGCACGTTTACCGAGTAACACGAGGTGGCAGGCGGATGACAGCGCTCGTCTTACGGGACACTCTGACTGTGGCACAGAGCTAGAACAGTTATTGAGGAGTTACATGAGGTTGGCTAAGAGGAATAAAGTTTAAGTGTTTCAAATGGCTTCAGCAGCACTCCCAAAACTTTGAGAGCCCAAACATCCACCTGGTGTCATTGGGGGAACAGCGCTGGTGGGTCCATGCGGCCAACAAAGCTCTCTGATTTATATGAGAGCCTGGAAAAACGTTAACGTGGTCTTTGCTGAACTGGACAAATAGTCAAAGTCGTTGACTGCGACCGTTCATCCGGTCCTGGACTAATGCCGACATTAACATTTTCGATTCTATTTCGATGAAGGAAAAAAAAAACCCTCATATTTCCAACAATATGACGGCATAATGGAAAGAAAAATCCGAATCGCTTCTCCAAATGTGTCCTTGATCCAAATTGTGTGCCACTTTATTGTTTCAGGGCGATGCACTCAAGCACAGCTCGAGACTTTGTGTGCGCTCTGTGTTTCTTGAGCTCCTCTCCGTCAAACCGTTTCATACACAAATCCAATTTATCACCTTTAATAACCTGCGAAATTGCGACTTTCGTCGGCATGAGCGAAAAAAAAGTTCTGCCGGGTGACGTGGGAATCTCGCTCGCTCCCCGCCTCACCTTTCCTTCTCATCTCAATGTCGGTGTCGGTGTTCGGTGTCATGGTGGGACACTGCACTTCTTTTAAGCCCACAGGTTCTTAGGTCTGTCTCGCTGCAAATCCACGAAGCGCTGAAAGGCTCTAATATGAACTTCAGGAGCTTTCCCTTCTGCAAGCCTGCAGACAAAAGTCGTGGCTACCGCGAGGTCAAAAAAAAAAAAAAAAAAAAGGTTCTGCGCAGTTATACTTGCTGTTTATACTTTTTTTCCTCCTCTCTGCCCTTGCGAGTAAAAGTCTCTGACAGGAAGCATTTTCCTTTCTTTCTTTCTTTTTTTATTTTTTATTTTGTACATCAATACACACGGCATTCTTCCTTGAAAGGTCAGCCTTAAAGATATAATTAAAGCTTTGAGTTCAGCAGCCCAGCGGAAAGTGTGAAGTGCTGTGTGCCGGCAGATACAGCTCTTCCATCAAAGCAAATGGTTCAGAAAAATAATAGCTGAGGGAGCACATGGAGTAATTTTCTGTCAGGCAGGCAGGTGGGGATTTTTTTCCCCCCTCCATTTTCTATACTGTTTTCTTGGGTTTTCTGAATTCTGCACGTGTGCACTAAATGATTTGAAGATCTGCATGTCGTGGTCCCGCCCATCCTCTTCTAGGCTACCTTCTAATTTAGCTTCGCTCGTGCACCCAATCCACAGAGCGACTCAGCGTTACTGTAACTCATGATCGCAAAACTGCGCCAGGCAACAATTCACTTTTGTTTGATAGAAGACAAAAAAAGCAAAAAAAAAAAAAAACATAGAACTGTGGAGCCTCTTGTAAATGGTAATAGTTCAATAGATAATAGCACAGAAAAAATAGCATTCTTTGATGAGGAGCATGAACATCTTTAAGAAAACTAAACAAAGCACTCAGTGCCTTTATTGGAGCATGAAAAATGATTACTTTGATGCATTTTTTTTCAACCAGCCTTCCTCAGAAAGCTGCTGACAGGCACGCGGTGAAGTATTCTTCCACGATGGTTTCGAGATTGTTGTACACTTTTTTGAGCTGCATTTACAACAACATGAGGTGAGACCAGAGCGGGCTGCCGTGACAACCAATCAAAAATCCAAATGAGAGAATTAAATAGCATTTGTAGTTTATTCTGTTCGTTTCTACTTCAACAAGCGATGCCAATCTTGCAGTTAACGCCGTCCAATCACCTGTAGCCAGCGGCGCTAACGCCAGTCATCTGCCATCAAACGTGTGCGGCCTAACTTGTTTGTTGCTGCCAAAAATGCACCACAAGCATATTATTAAATCAAAAAGAATCTCAAGAGAGGATCTGCTGTCTCTACATTTTTATTGTTATATCTACATACATGATAATGTCAGGTATGGTCCTGCGTTGCTGAACATAAGTCTCAGGAAGAAATGTGGGCGCCTTAAAGTCTTTTACCACAACTTATAATTGCTTCCTCGTAGACTCAAACTCCCGTACGAAATACACGACATTGGTGATGTAATTATGAATTATCCAATGAGGCGATTTTCCGCTGCCACTTCGAAACACCCTTCGGGAATTGTGACACTTAAGCAATATGAAAGCAGCACAATCAACGGGACCCTCTCAACCTGAGACCGGGAGGGCCGCCCTCGCATCCTCCGCTGGGACGCCGGTGTTTACCGCGCAGAGTGGCTGGAAATTAATTGGCTCCTTGAGCTGCTGTACATTCTCCTGTCAGTGCGACGGCCTCCCCTCATTGCCCCGTCACTATAAGTCGAAGTGTATTAATGCACTGTGTGGACCATTGATTCCTAATTCTTCTCGACGCCGACAACGGGGATAAATATTGCTTGGCACAGTCGTCCTCCGGCTTATTGTAATCAGCATTGCTATTGATCGCCTGCCCGAGCCCCCCTTGATGTAATCTATTTTAAATACACTTTCATGCTGGAAAGAGGCACGGCGGCTACTTTAGCGCACCGAGAGGAAGTGCCTTGGACTGACAAGCGGGCAGACGGACGGAGATATTGTATGAGAGTCACCGAGCATGCTCGGTGAAAGGCGCCCGGCTTTCGGGTGGTCTCCGAGTGTGTGTGCGTGTGTGTGTGTGTCCGTGTGTGCGTCTGTCTCCGCGAGGCACCGGCAGATGATGGATGAGGGCTCAGCCAGTGGCGAGCCAGACGTCAGCGCTATCGATTTATCCTCACATTCGTCTGGGTGGAGGAGGAGGAGGCGGCGGCGGCGGCGGCAGGGGAGGGCCGGCCATGACAAGCATTTCAACACAATCTGATATGCGCGCACACAAACACAAATACAGTATTTAAGCATTTCGAATGAGCGATGATTCTCACGCTTTGGTGGAGGCGGCGGCCTTGGATGAAATTTCTCATTGTCTGCCTCGCACAATGGCCGCCGCTCCCCCTCGCCAAGGCGTTTCTTATTGATCTGGTTGCAAAGTGGCATCCACTTGTTTAACATCCAGTCTAATACACTTCAGCCGGTCCAGCCTCGCCTGCCTGCCTGCCTGCCTGCTCATCTCGCTGTTTTGTTCAACTCCAGCAGAATGAGAGGAGTGTGTGTTTACTCCGCTGCATTGATGTGTGTGTGTGTTATACTTGCAGGACGAGGTAAATCTGTGTGAGCAGGCTCACGTGGCTGCAAATAGTTTTTTTTTCTTTTTTCTTTGCTCCATCCAGCCAACCGAGCGACAAATTAAGGCTGCAAAGAAAAAAAAAGTTGCTGCGCCGGGTGTTTGTTGTGCTTCCACTTCCGTGCTTTGCTCATCAGGTGGTCGTTCTCAACATTAGCGGATCGTAAGGACACTCGTTGGGCTCCACTCATCGAGGAGACCTCTCAGAGACACAATCTCAGTTATGATTGGTTGCGATTCGGCTGGACATGTTGCAAAGTGTAAGATACGCTGTTTCACAACAAAGACGCTGGTACAGCTGTTTTATTCTAGCTGTACCAGCTACTTGGTCTTCTGCGCCACATAAATATTTCATATTCTCCAATGAGCCTCTCTTACATGTCAAATTTATGTTTAACCGCAGAGCATTTTGAAAGGCTAGCCGCTGCAAGAATATCATTTTAACAGGAAATTGTCTGCGGTGTTTATAACTGACTCTGACAAAATCATCTCAGAAACTAAAGTCTCCAAAGTGTTCTTGCATTTTCTGCTGTCAATAGTCTTCCGTTTAGGCTTTCTGACGTGCCTGACGTTATGAAAGCTACCACAAAATCCCTGTATCCCAGCATCACCGACACGAGGAATGATAAATCTCAATGTCTGCGTAGGTGTGTGCAATGATGATGACAGTTATGGCAATAATTTTACGTTAGTGCTGACATTTACCGCATTGACGATCTCAGATTGTTCAGATGATGCCATATAAAATGATAAATGGCCCCGCGAGATAATTCTTGAGTCCTTTTTTTTTTCCTCCTACTTTCAGGGGATGATGTACCTGGAGGAGAGACGGTTGGTGCACAGAGACTTGGCCGCACGGAACGTGCTGGTGAAGTCGCCCAATCACATCAAGATCACCGACTTCGGCCTGGCGCGGCTGCTGGACGCTGATGAAAAGGAGTACAATGCGGACGGGGGCAAGGTTGGTGTAAGTGGCGGCGTGTTTGTGTGTGCGTGTGTGTGTGTGTGTGCGTGTGTTTACACAGCTCGCAGCAGCTTAGCATGCAGGGCAGTGAGCGTAAAAAAAGGTTGGCAAAAGAGGTAAATGCTGCAAACCAAAAAAGTAATAAAACAGAAGGTCACTGCTTGCAGAACAGGGAGGTGAGATTCTTTGGAAAGGGAAGCTTCGTGAGGCATGTGTGTTTATCATTTTATCGAGACACGTTTTCACCGCTGTTGATGTACATGTCCAGTCCTCACGCACTGGGAATGCTGGTGCTGCAGAGATTCCAAGCCCATGATGCTACCGTGGTGGACAGGGCGCCTAAGCTGTGTCAGGCCTCTGGGTTTTGAGCGGCAGCTCATCCTCTGAGGACCCGGAGCAGGAGACGAGAAATCCAAGCTGAAAAAAGCTTGGTGTTGCTCCTTGACTCTCGTGATGTCAGCAGTGATGTCACCGCAGCCGGAGAAGTAACAGCCATTTCCAATTTGATTCTTCAGCTGACTGCATTTAATACACGCTGATTGGACATAAACATGAAACGGATGCAAAATGTCCCTTTAAGATGTCCCGTTTTTGATTTCCCCTGAGGGTAGAACATAAATAAATGAGTGTCCCAAAGAGTTATGTTCTAGATTGTGCATCTAATTTCAAAGCAGCTGGAGCACTTCCACCACAAAATAAACTGGTTTTGAACACAAAAATTGGTTCCCAGCTGGGACCAAATAAATGAATAAATAAATAAATGGAGAGCAGATCTTCTTCTGCCTTAAGTGTGAAGCATAAGAACATAAGTGAAAGAGACCATCCATTTTGCACGTTGGAGTCTCCGTCTTCCTGTTCCTCATCGGTGGGCCATGCTTGGGTGCGACTCTGCCAGATACCACCATGGCCGTAAGACTCCTGAGCGGAGCAGCTGTTGCCATTCATCTTTATTTTGTTAAACATGAAATAGCGGTCTGAAGTGAGGTGTCAGTGCTGCGCCAGCTTTCGCCCCGGCGAGCGGGTAACATCTGCAACTCGTCGCCATCATCTGTCCCTCAGCGGTGTGGAAACGGCGAGAGAAAAAAGAACGGAAGGAGAACAGCCATGTTTCAGTGTGTCTATTGAAACTTACTGTGTAGGTGATGACAAAGGAAGCGGGCTGTGGTTTAAAATTTCCTTGTTTACCAGCAAATAGAATAAGATGAGATTTTGCCATTGTTGTGATTTTGCGTTTAACTTTAGGTGGAGATATTTTCGGGGGGGGGGGAAACAAACAAACAAACAAAAAAAACCCTGCTTCGACACACGTGTTGCTGTGTTTTGCCGAACAATGGGGGCGAGAACGCGGCTCGCTGCTTGTGATCAAAAAGGCTGAAAAGGGAAAAAGAAACAGGAAAGTATAAAGAAGCGTTTATTTCGGGGTCTCACAGATAAACTGTTCCAAAGCTGGGAACCTCCTTTGTTCAGGCAAACAGTGAATGCAATTTAAAAAGCACTTCATCCAAACAAACAATGCAGCCACAATCCCGGAGAGTTTCTTTTGTTTGGGGACTAGCCTGCATTAATCAGAAGCCTCCCTCTATTTTCCTCACATGAGACTTACTATGCAAATTGTCCTGATCAGCTCCTTTTATTAAACCGGCTTCTTCACCGCCGCATCTATTCTGCTGCAGGCCTCCGGGCAGCCGCTGCGTCGCCAGCTATTTTGCGGCCAATTGGAGATGTGACCGTCTAAGTGATTGACACCATTTTCATATTCGTTCATGCCCTGATAAATGAGAGTCCCGACATGTACGGGGGTGGGGGGGGGTGCTCCTTGGGAGATGATTCAAGAGACTCGCCCCCTGTTCATTTTCCCGATGAGCAAGCACATATGACAAAAGGGGAGGGCATGTGTTTGAAATAGCCTCTGCGTGCGCATGTGTGTATGTGCGCGCGCGTGAGGGTGCATATGTGCGGTCACATGCAAAAGGCCGGATAATTGCCGTGTTCAGTGGGCTCTTCCCCTCTACAATCAATATGGAAATCATACAGCAGTTAGGATTTGGCGATGTGCGCCATTGTCCTTGTCAGGGATGTGAGGGGGTCTGCTGTTATGGCGAGCACCTACCGGCGGTTGATATCGCGCGAGATAAACGGCCAGCGCGGTCTCATTTAGTGTCTTAAAATACTATCGATGGTGCCTGAGCCAGACTGAAGCGAATCAATCACGGCACTTGAGCAATATTGAGCACGGCTGAACTATGGCTTGAAGCGCCGTCAATTTCTCGATTCCAGATCAAAAGATCTGTTGAGCAAAATAACACAATGGAAAATTGCTTTCCAGGTGTAAATACGCTGCGAGGATTTTCAACACACAGCCCTGATACTTAAGATTCTTTCGTCGCTTTTTTTTTTTATCTTTAATGTTTGTCTCTCTCGCTCTCTCTCTGCCCTCAGATGCCCATCAAATGGATGGCGCTTGAGTGCATTCACTACAGGAAGTTCACCCATCAAAGCGACGTGTGGAGTTACGGTGGGTGCACAGAAGTAGAATTGAAAAAGCTCATATTTGCATCATAAGCGTATATCCTCATGTGTGTGGGAGGACAGAGGTAAATAAGCCGAAATCCTGTCATTACGTGTTCGCCCCCTTACCCATCTGCTGGTCTTGTTCTTTGTCTTGTGACGGGTCCGCCTTCGCATCCCTCAGGAGTGACCATCTGGGAGCTGATGACCTTCGGAGGCAAACCCTATGACGGCATCCCCACGCGGGAAATCCCAGACATCCTGGAGAAAGGGGAGCGCTTGCCACAGCCGCCCATTTGCACCATCGATGTCTACATGGTCATGGTCAAATGTGAGAGAACGCACATGCACGCACACACACACACACACACACACACACGCGCGCACACGCGCACACAAACTCAGACCACAAAGATTATCTGGAGTCTCCAGGTGTTTGTCATCAACTGGAAAAATCATTTAAATCTCTCGCATCTTAAGATCATGAGTCTGAGTTTGTGGTCACATTTTTCAAAGATCAATAGATTCTTGTGAGATGATCCTGAAGAAGCTTTTGGCCACAGCTGCCCAGTCCGTGATTAGTTTGTTTCCCCTTATCGTACAGTATGTGAAAGACTTGAGGATAAACAGATCGATACTCGTAGCTGGCATTTCCATAGAGCTGTTTTACTAAGCTAATTGTAAGTATTATAAGTTTACTTTTCCTTATTTGGGCATCTGGATGAACCTACTCCCATTGATCAGGTGGCGGGGCCACTGTCGGAATTGCATCTTCTTATGTATGTATCTACACTTCCTGCTGTGAAATTCGGCAGTTCCAAAACAAAAGTCGGTAAACGCGTCTGCGACTGGATAGCAGATTCTGTCACTCAAAGAGAGACGACACTGTGACTTAGGAATGAGCATTAAAAGTATTTAAATGGGTATCTTATTAAAAAAACAAAACATCCCACTTAAGTTGTCATGAACACTGAAATTAGCTATAGAGACTAAAACATGTGATGTAAAAGTGGGCATTTTAACATTGGTGTCGATGAGGGAATGACTCACCCCAGAAGACACCCTCAAGTGGCCTTTCACAGAACTGCAGGTTTCTTTGAGTTTCATTCATTGGTTTCATCCATCCATGTAGAGGTTGCCTCTTGGTCCAGAGGAAGAAAAATACTGCTCTTAAGAGTTTTATTGACTATTACACACCACAACATCAAGATGACAGGAGCAACTGTTAGAAATTGCTCATAGTTTTATTCTGACATTGAAAATAAGCACCACTACATGACTTAAACATGAAAATGTGTCAGTTGTGCGGCTGCATACAAGCACATAACAGGTGTTACGCTGCAAAAGCAGGAAGCAAGTGGCATCTTTGATTTAAACAGAAGCCCGTAATCTTTCTTTTGTGTTTTTGTTTTTTTTTTTTTTCAAACACACCGCTTACAACTCAGCTTGAGCTGTCACAGATGAGCTGTAGTTTCATAAAAGGCTTCATTTTTTTTAATATTCATGCTGCAAGGCGTCATTTGAGCTCTGGGGCTTTGAGTCAAGGCTGGAGGAAGAGTCGATTTGTATGAAGGAGAGGAAGAAAACAGGGCACGGATGAAGAGGAGACCCGTTCTGTCACGAAACTGACGATGAGATGTTTTTTTTAAGGTTTGCAACATGCGGGCCTGACCCCCACCGGGGACGCTGCCCCTCACCCTTGTTTGTGTCATCTTCCATCTGGACTCCTCACTCCGACCAGTAAAACCCAACCAAAAAAACTTCCCCCTATTTATTTCGCCCACATTTCATCCATGTTTCCGCCGTCCCCATGCTCCTTCTCTGGGGCTGCGGAAGGATCCTCCCTCCCATATTTCCAGGAAACGCTCCAGACAAACACGCCAATCCATGATTTGAGCTCTGCCAGCTATCGGTGGCTTGGCTGCCCTCCCCTGTGCCAGTCTGGTAATCATTCTACCATGTCGGCACTCAAACATAGTGGAGGGACTGTCCTGCTGTCGGCTGAAACCATCGCCTGGGATTCTCTCCACAGAGTTCTGTTAAAATATCTCTTTTAATGTGGCATTATCGTTTGTCGCACTCCTTATTATTGGTTGCTGGTGAGCTAAAAACCCATTTTGCCGTCATTGTTGGTGGCTCTGGATGTGGACGGCAACCGCGGAGCTTGAAATGCCACTCTGTGTCGAAAGAGAATGATGTGATCCAGCTTAGAGCTTGAAATGAAAACATATTCCCCGAGATAAGAAAAAAATGTTAATGTAGCCTAAATGTCATAATATGATATAATGTATAATGCTTTTTTTAAAAATGAAAAACTACTGCCAATGGCTTCTGACAGCACGCAGCCATGAAAGCCCCGCAGCCATTTAACCTAATAACAATGCCAAGTGATTCTTTCTCCCCTGCGGAAGAGGAAATTAATTTCATGTGAAATGTTTCTCGACACAATTTTTTTCCATATCATTGCTGAGGTCGAAGGGACATTTCATACTCAAAGCTTTCCATTTGCTGCTGATGTTCCATTGTAAATCCTTCAGGTGGATGCCTGCTGAATGTCATGTGTTCCACCAGCATTAGATCAGCATCGGAGTGGCGATCAGAAAATAGCGGTGCCCCATTGACAGGCAGAAGAAAGCTCACATTAGTTCTAATTGCATTTTAACTGAGAGCCGTTGTTTATAATTTGGTGTGCTGACACTCTGTGTGACCCACTGCCTCAGTCGCCCCCCAATAAAGATTAAATAGAGTTTGATTGCTGGAGTAATTGCGCCTCATTTAGGTAATGTGCCTGCGTGGGGCGCTAGATGCGGAAATGAGATGAACTGAATTAAGACAGGTGACTGGAAAGAGAGGGTGAGGGTGCATGCAGCGCCGGCAGATATGCTTGTGGGGGTGGGAAAGGCCTTTATGAAGAGGAAACCAATTTCTTTTGTTTATTATGACTCTTAACTGTTAGACTTGCATTTCGCCGGTGATGCATGGAACTTCTATCCGAGACCACACGTCACTGTTGAAGAAAGTGCAGTGTGGATGCAGAAAATTAGATCAGCAGCTTGCAGCCTGCTTCATCCGTTCGGTTTCAATGAGTTGAGCGAGGCACTTATCCATATTGTATTTATGGTGCTTGTCACTGGCCGCTTTATTTTCCCAACTAAACTTCCATGTCTTAAAAACTACACGTGTTAAATGCCAAGACTCCCATGGGAACCCGAGTAATCAACAGATTTGTTTTACAATCTGCAATTCCTTTCTGCAAGACTTTATAATTCTAGAAATTTCCAATGTACTGTTTTTTTTTGTTTTTTTTGGGACACATCTTCGCCTGTCTTTGTCTCTCTTGTGCCAGCAATAGGTCTTAGTGAAATTATTGAAGGTATTCTTTCAATTTTGAGGCAGTTTTGCTGTGTCTGCACATCCCAGTTGTGCGCTAGGGTTTTCCGATTTTCGTTTTTCCTTCAAAGTCAGAAAATATAAGCTGATTCCTGCCCTCCTGAACACAGTGGCACACACGCGGGCTGGCGGTCTACTTTGACAGGTCTGCACTGATGTAAAAAACTGTTAAACAACAGGGTTCAACAGTCTTTGAATTGTACATCCGGAAAAATTTCCCAGACCACATTTAACCCGAGGCGTTAAATACTATATGTGTCCGGTAAAAGCTGATCGGATCTGTCCTTTGCCTTTCCACCTGGTGTTTCCAAATTCATGCCTCATTCAATCTGTCCTCTTAAGCAAAACCTGCACATGGGTCTGACTTGGTGTCAGAGTGGCATGCATGAGAGAGCAAGAGATGCTGTGACCGAATCTCCCATCTCTCTTTGGAGCGAACCAAAGAGAAGGCAGACACCATCTGCAGTAGTTGCAGAGAACGGAGAGCTTAGTCGTGAGTGGTGGGAGTGTGCTGCCGTGGGGTCTTTTGGTAAAGACGATTGGCAATGATGACTTGTATGTCTGGACTGTGTTCTAACCAGACCTCCTCCGTTTGCGGTCAGACGGGCATAATCGCATTGCGATAACAATGAAGTATCAGTGTAGCGTGTATATAAGCAGAATGCTGATGTAGACAGGAGCCCAGCTCATGATCCATCAATTGATGCTGTCCCACCTCTTCTTCGTCATCCTCGCGCTCTCTGACATCCTGCCCTGCTCCATCTTTCTCCTCTCCAGGCTGGATGATTGATGCAGACAGCAGGCCCAAGTTCAAGGAGCTGGCTGCTGAGTTCTGCAGAATGGCCCGTGACCCCCAGCGATACCTGGTCATCCAAGTATGTTCGCCTCAACGGGCTCACTGGCGGAAATGCTTGATGGCATGTCGCCCCTCTGCATCCGTGCGCCGCCGAAAAGTCACTTAAGCCGAACCGAATGAAAAATGTGTGAATGCGCCTGTTCTATGCAGGGAGACGACCGAATGAAGCTGCCCAGCCCCAACGACAGCAAGTTCTTTCAGAGCCTTCTCGATGAGGAGGACCTGGACGACTTGATGGATGCTGAGGAGTATCTGGTACCTCGTGGTTTCAACGTCGCTCCTCCATCGTACACGACGAGGACTCGCGTCGACTCAAACAGAGTAAGGGCGCTCCCTCGGGCAGATGCAAAGACCTTTTTGTGTTAAGACAGAATGTTCTGGACATGAAAGGTACAGGCTTTTACAATTTAATGAGCCGCAGTCTGGAGATGGATGATAACATGTTTAATATTTCACTTTATGGTCTCTGTGCATTAAAAATGGTGATTATTGCGGGGGGCAATATGTCCAATTTTGTTTAGGTACCTTTTCATATCTCCTTGCTACAATGTGTTATTGTCAAGAAAGGCAATGGTTTGATGATGTCATGAAGTAGCGCGGCATTATGGGAGTTGCTATCCTCACTGTTGAAGAAATTCACAGAAATTCAGGAATTTAAGTTGTATTCAAGTTACCATCAGTCAAATATATTCATCTCAAGTCATTTCATTCACGAGATATCAATATTAGTGGTTAAAACAATCATAATAAAAGTTTCTTAAGGATTATGTTGAAAGTTGTTGTCGTGTTAGCAATGGTATTAGTTTGGCTGGCTGCTTATCGTGGTAATCTTCATCAATATTCAAATATTATATCAATAAATTAAATCTGAAATGGGTTACTGTGTTGCAAAATGACATACAGGGAATGGAAAACAGACGCTGTGTTGCAGAAGAAAATGCTGGATTATAGGAACCAAGTCAAAGAGATTTGGTGTTTTTGACAGGCGACCAAATGAAATGCACCGGTACCTTGACGAGAATTACAAATTTCTCTGGTTCGTGGCATTTTTGGAACATTGTCCAATCTTTTGCTGACATTTTAATGCAGAAATAATACTTTGTGCCTTTAAGGTCCAGGCATCTTATGTCAAACTGTAATCTTTTTTATGATAACATGACTTGCCGTCTTGGATTTCAATCTCAGCGCATAGGATTTTCTTCTCAGTCCGGTCGAATACTGGCCAACCCACTGTCCTCTATAAGTGCTCAAGGTGGTTAAGAACTTTCAATACACTGATGATTTTCCACTGCTAATAGCCCAGCTCCATCATTTCCATCCCTGCATGTGGCTCAAACCTGGTCTCTTTATGCACTTGGTCCCCAGGCCCCAGGTTTCATTACTCAGTGCTCCATGAGCAAATAACAGCCGCTCTCTTAAAATGCCGGAGCCGTGTTCTAATAGACGATGGATGCGAGCTTGGCTGTCTGCTCTGCGGGATGCATCATGTGCAGTCAGAGCAGCATCTTATGCACTCTTGCCCCCGTGCTCTACCCTTTTGCCATGCAGCTCTTCCCTGACAAACATATTCCCGTGATGATCCATCCAGGTTCTTGTGTGTTCAAGGTCTCTGCCCCTGTCATGAATAGAAACTCTCATGACTGGTTAATTATTGGCTCCAAAGCTATTGCATGCCCAGACAGAGGAAGGGATACATGGTTAAAACCAATCAGCTGATTTGACTTAGCCGCCGCAGAAGTTGTCCGATATGGGAGGTTGTCAAACGTGTGCCGATTCGCTCCGAGGCTCCGACTCGAAAAGCAGTGGATAACAACTGGCTTTCAAGAAAAGACGAACGGAGAATTTTGGAGGAGGGGTATGTTGATTGCAATGGACAGAAGATTGTGGGAGTAGGTGGACGGATATAACCCAGGGATATTTCCTTCTCTCTCTTTTTTTTTTTTTTTTTAAACTTCCTGTAATTGCTGCTGCAGCGCTCGCTCTCGGCAGGAGTGCAGAGGAGTAGGCCTGGGTTAAATAGCCCACGGCAAGCTAACATAGCACCACACAAGAAGGCCTCCACCTCACATGTCATGTTTTGTATTTTCTTGTGGGTATGTTTTTTTTTTTTTGGTTCTTTTTTTTGAGGTTCAGGTGTTTGAATTGTAGATAGCCCTCACAGTCCCTCAAGGCTGATGACTACATCCACAGAACTTTGTTGGAGATTGTACTTTCAACTTCTGAGCTGCGCGGGTTAAGAGTCGTACTTGCCTTGCCGCGGGTGACTTGGAGCCGGCGTTGTGTTTTTAGCATTCACACCCAGCGTGTTTGCTTTGGTTCAGTTGAACTGTAGCTTTATTTGGTGTTTGTTATTTTAATAAAGTTGTTGCAGCCTTTCAAAAATTCATACTGTGTCCCACATAAAACGGGTTTCCAGTGTGGCTGAGACCAATTAGATTCTGGCCCGCGGTTTCATTACATTTTATCTTTCTTTTCTTTGTCCATGTCCAACGCTTTACCCCAGAATCAGTTTGGCTATCGGGATGGAGGCCCGCACTCTGCAGATGGTCCTGTGGCAGGGGCCCAAGCCTGTGCAAACCAGGAAACTGCAGGGGGCCAGGGGCCAGTCCTGGAGGACCAGCGCTGCAACGGGAGCCTGCATAAGAAGAACCTGAGCCAAGCTGGGGGCGAAGACAACGGAGCCCAGCGGTACAGCGCTGACCCTACCATCTTCCTGGGGGAGAGAATTTCCCGAGGGGACACAGATGAGGATGGATACATGACCCCCATGAAAGACAAGAGCTCATCAGGTACAAGAAAACACAGTAAGCGTATATAATTTAGTTTTCTGTGTGCCTGAATCTTTTAGTAAGGTGAGATTTAAAGATAAATTCTAAACACACTGGAGAACTATAAATATGGTCAGGTATAGCCATGGAGGTAATTGTTTTGTGGATGAATCATGACCGTCTGAATGGACATTCTCAGAGTTTCGTTGAAGGTAAATGCTAATCGTGCTCAATTTTACCCAGATAGAAATGCTTTTTGCACCCGCACACATAAAGATTTCACCGAAAATCCTCATGCCAGAGATCTTCCTTACAGAAAGAGGTGGTTAATGTTGTGAAAGGGTCTATTTAAACTGAGAGACAACGCAAGGCAGGTTTATTTATGTTGCATCATTCACAAAGCAATTCAGAGTTCTTTCCAATGGCATAGAAATACATTGAACATAAAAGATTAAGAGCATAAAAATACCTGAGAAAGGAATACGTTCAAAAAAGCATAATTGAGACTTTGACAAAGCATTAATCCATATGACATTAAGCCCGGACTTCATCAAAAAGCAACAGGAAACTGCTAATTATAAAAACAAATGAACGGCCACCAACATGTCAACTTAGAATGACTTTCACACGTAATTAGAAACGCTCGAGTGAAAATCCACTTGAGTGGGCTTCATCGCTGTTTGTGGGGACAGAGGAGTGGGGGGGTGTTGCTGGGTGTAAACAGCTGGATAGCTGCTGTGTGACTACTCTCAGTTGCAAATTCACACTTTATGTATTCCACAATGTGGCGTAAGTCAAATTAAATGTTCATTTAACTTCCACCTCAGTCGTAATGTGGAAGATGCCTCACATTTGACCAGCCAGGTCGACCATAACCACAACCAACAAGGTGGATTTCACGCCTGAATTCATTTCCAGCCACTGCGGTGTCAGATTGCTCAGATGAACATTTTATTTTGTTTTCCGATTAAAAAAAAAAAAGTCTTGAGGATGAACAATCCCGTTCCGAGCACTTCTGATCTCAGCAGATTGATGCAAAAATTGCTGTGCAACATTTGGAGCATATTTTTTTTTAGAAAAGGATCATGTTCCCATGGGAATAAATATGTATGTGTTGATCAGTCCGCTGCTCCTCGATAAAAGATGCATCATTTCGATGTAATATACATTTGTGAATGCAATTTGTTCTCTTCGCTGTCATCTCGTTGCTCATTGAGGGACCAAATACAATCTTTTTAGCATTTGTCTGTCCATCGTTTTTGTTCACCTCATTTCAATCCGCTGATTAAAATTCCTCGCGTTTCGGCAACTACACAGCCATGTCTTGCCTTTGATCATAATTCAGTCCATCAGCCCTGCTCTAACACTGCCATCTTTGATTTCCAAGCACCTTAAAATATAACAAAGCCGGAAGCAAAATGCATTTGATGCAATGTCAAGGAGTGGAAGAGTGGGCAAAATCAATAGGTGTCACACCCCACTATTATAGCACTTGGATGCAGTGAAGAGGGGTCATTTGTTGGCATTTTCACCCCCGGCAGATGGAGTTTACGGTGCCAAATAACTGCTGGCAAGTTGCCCGTCTGGTCCTTAGTGGCTCCCATTATCACCATTATCATCTTCATCCTCTCCCCTCATTAGCGAGGGATCTCTTTCTCTTACGCTTTTCTTTTGATTTCCATTCATTTTCTCCTTTCCTGATTTACTTACTGTGAATTTGACTGGTTTTTCGGTGATATTCTCTTGTAAACTCCCTGTCTCTCTTGTTCCACACGTTCTTTTCCTCCCTCTCCTTTCCTTCTCTCTGCTACAGAATACCTGAATCCCATTGAGGAAAATCCGTTCGTCTCAAGACGTAAAAATGGTGAGATCCATGCCTTGGACAACCCGGGCTACCACAGCACACCCAACAGCCAGCCCAAAGGAGAGGATGAGTACATTAATGAGCCCCTCTACCTCAACACCTTCCACAGCCCCTCTGAGTTGGGCCTGGAGAACCTGAGGAGAAACGGTCTACCCCTTCCCACCCAGCCTCCTTCGATCTCAGCCACAACCGCCGGATCCCACCTCCCACTTACCATCCAGACCAGCCTGCCCCATTACCCCCTCCCCACAGCTCACCCCTCTCCGTCTGGCATACCTTGCCACCATGCTCCACCGACCCACATCCTCCATGCCCACCACACCATCAAAACTGCGGGACAACCTGGCAATCCAGGTGCTGGCTCCACCAGCCAGAGCCAAACAGGAACTACAGGCCAAGCCCAGGTGTGCCAGTCAAGCACCCTGTCCACTTCGGCCCCCATTGGGCACGGCAGCCTGCCAGCCTACCAGAGCCACACAACCACGCACCCTGCCAGCTTGCTAAAACATGGCGGACAGACAACAAGTAAAGCCACTGGGAAGAAGTTGAAGGTGACCTTTGACAATCCAGAGTACTGGCAGCACAGCTTGCCGCCGAAATCATCCGATGGCGCCCAAGGAGGTTCCACCAATGCTAAGCTCTTCTATAAGCAGAATGGACACATACGGCCAGCAATAGCTGAAAACCCCGAATACATGTCTGAATTTTCCCTGAAATCCGGCACAGTCTTGCCACCTCCACCCTACCGACAGAGGAACACTGTTGTCTAGATTGTTCCTCATGAGAAACGTTCCTCAGTCTGATTCCAGACTTCAACAACCCTGACATTGGCTCCAATTCCACCATCCCAAACAGAGGCGAATGGCCACAACCAGAGCCGCCCCAGACTCTTTCCAACTGACAATGCCATCTGTTGTAGACCATAGCAACATCAGAGGGAGGTGGACTGAACCGAACCAGGCGGACTCATGCCCCCCCCCCCCTTCACGACATCCAATCCAGTTCATTTCAGTCCTGTAGATAAAGACTACACTCCAAGTCACTGAGAATGTGCCATGGCACACGCGCAAGGGCGTATCGCGTTGTTGCGAAAGTTACAGTAGTTTTCAGCAAATAATGGAGACACGGCTGTCGCGCAGCGGAGGATGTGGCGTCCCAGCAACTGACCACGACGTCGACGAGCAAGATGGATTCAACACAGAAGACCTGAGCTCACTGCCAGCCACTGCAGTGTCAGATTGATGAGAGGAACAAGATGTTTTATGATTTTGTTTTCCAATCAGAAAGGTCTGGGGGATGAGCAATGCCCTACAAAAGGCATTTGAAATAAGCAAACAGACGGGATGCTTACGCCAGTTCGATCAAAAAGTCTTGAGAAGCAACAAAACATGGAGGAAAAAAGACTGAAAGGTTTAGTCCGCAGACTGACATCAAGTAACATGAGTGATGGAGCACGGAAAGCTGATCAATCATATCCAGTCTTTTGTAAGATGTATGTTCTTGTTTTTGTTTTGTTTTTTTGTCATCAAATGTATGAAATTCATCCCATCTTTCTAATGTAACTGTGATACTGTGATGGTCAAAACTACAACGATCCCTCCTTTTACATTTGTAGTTCAGCCGTGAACTACGACAGCAAATATAACGCTAGAAATACACTGTAAACATTTTTTTAACAACACTAATAGCAGTGCTGAAAAGATTTATTTTTTATTGTTTTTTTGTTTTTGTTTTTTTTATACGCTGGTTTTGTCATTCAAATCACAAAGCCAACTTAGATAGGTACAAAGTGACAAACTGTGATAGTATCTGCTGATTAGCGTCATAGAGAGCCACTGAACTTCGAAATTGTGACGATGTGGTTGGAGGATGGCGTGAAGACCCCGGCAGACGTGTGCGCTGTACTGCTTGAGCAAGCCACTTTGTCCCACAGGGATACCTCCAAGAAAGCTGTGTGGTTTTAAGTTTATCACAATGAGGTCAACCATCAGTCCCATTGCGAAGCAACCAGAGACGCAACGCTTCCACAGTTTGTCTTCTGTCGAATAGACAGTGCTACATCTTGTTTCACATCGTCGACTTGAATCAGTTGAGTGGCCCAACGGCACCGAACAGCACAAAAACCTCCTGAGGTGGTCCTCAACTGTCTTGTTAATTTCCGTAGGACTGGTTGGAGTTCGAAAGCGTGAGGTTTTAACCAGCATCTACTGTTGCACAGGACGATTTTATGATTTTTTTCAAGCTGTGCCAAATTGATTGAGCCACATTGTTTGTGTCGGTCAGTGTTTATGGGACCCAACCGTTTTGGAGGTTGGGCTTGTTCCTCGTAAATCAGTGAGTTTTTACAGACTCACAGTGTGCGTACAGTACTTGTGGGAGCAGATCTGTATAGGACGCTGCAGCAGTCTGTTTGCTCACCTGTGTTCTGCTTGTCTGTCATTCATTCTGGATTCATCAGTCGCACACTGTAAATCAGGATTCTGACGAGCCCAAACAAACAATTCATTTGACTTGGTTTAAGGGGACAAAGGAGACCTCCACAATTTTAGACCGGTTGCAGTTTTCAGTTGAGGCAGTTAATCACTAAAAGCAACCATGGCTACCTGCGACCACTCGACTGACTTTTAACCTTACCTTAGCAGCACTGGTGCTACCAGCTGTGCAGTGGTTGCTTGAACTGGCAGTTGTTCACAACTGCATTGTTTGGAATTTTGAAGGACCTTATTGCCCAGAAGTTGACAACAATTATTCATTGTTGTCTTGGGTCGGATTTTACTCCCAATGAGAATGTATTCATGGACAGCGGGAGGCAGCGAGGGCTGAGCCGCACTTCTGTTCATACTAGCCCCTGGATTGTGTTTGGAGGATGTGTGTTCCGCTCATGCACAGTGCAGTGGCGTCTACATGAAGGCATATTCCATGTAACATAGTTGTCAGGCAGTTACAAGAAACATAGATGTTAGGCCTATGCATTGAACCAATGATGACAAAATGTATATCACACAAACGCGTGTTTGTGAGTATGATCGCATGCTTTTTAAGGTCGCCCATAGTATTCATCATCAACGCAGTTGGTGGGTCACTCACATGACACCCAACTGTTTTAAGTAATTTTGGTACACCAGATTTACCCAGAAGGTGCAAATATTCTTCATTCTTATATCAAACTTTAGGATTTAGAGAAGCGTTTTTGTTTTTCTTTCTTTCTTGTGCAGCTACGATTGATCGATGGGCACGTTTGCTAACACTGGACATAATTCGAATAAGTCCGTCCAGTTTTGAACGATCAAAAGTATCCCAATTGTGTTGGGATGGGCTCGGCTTAGAGGAACGCTGAAGCCCTCACTCCGTTTCTTGGGAAATAGCCATCGTTGTTTTCTTCCAAACCTTACAGAAGACCGGTGGATGGGAAAATGCAGCAAAGATTGCCAGACTTTAAAGTCGGCTTTACTGTGAGTTTCTTTTCACAGTATATCACTCAAATCACATCTCGGTTTCCCGCGCGTAATGTTGCATATGTTTATGCTTCCCATGGAACACTTTGATCAGACATGCGGGTAGGAAAAGAGGATTTCCACCCTTCGTTAGTGAAATATTCAACTTGTTTATCCGCTCATTTACCATTTCAGGAAGAAAACGTGTGAGAAAATGTCAAAGGAAGGTACACCGGCCATGAGTGCACAAAATAACACGTTTTCGATGGTACTGACCAGCCTCAAGAATGCCCTTGTTTCTGGGTTTTTGGTTTGCTTTAAACAGTATTTACACCAATGCTTTGATGGTATCATGACTATTTCATGAAGGAGCATTCTGTAGTCCCTTTTGGAGCTCTAATTCAATGAAATGGAGACAGCATTTAATATCAGTGTAAAATATTTATAGTGCGTTTGAGCTTGTTTATACTGAGCGATGGAGGCGACTGCTGAATCTGGGTTTCAAGGAAGAAAAAAAATTGTTGGTTAAAAGAAAAACACATGCCTTGTTTTTTCTCGTTTGCCCTAAATCATACTGCAGACCCATGCAGAGCGTGTTTGAATCAAGAATAGATTAAACTGGACTCTGTGGTTCGTCTTCTTTGTTGGACCTTCTAGTCTGGACCACTTTTGTTTGGAGTTTCGTTCCCCTCTTGTTGTTCACGCAGGATCTGAGGCATTCAGCAAATGTTTGGGGCTTCTGCCCATCAGCTTGTTTTCACCCATATCTGTTCGCAAGTTTGTCTGTTTCTCCGTTTGCTTGTTTGTTTGCAAGACGATACAAAAATTATCCAGTTGAATCCACCAAACGTGGTGGGGGGGTGTCGAATGGACGAAGCAAGAAAATATTACATTTCTTTTACTTTGGCATTGGTGTAGTTCTCTGTTGTCCAAATACCTGGAGAAGGTTTTTTTTCCGTGAAAACTGGATTTGAAAATTCAGTTTTAGAACAGTTTTGGTGATTTAAATATGGAAATATACAAATATACAGGTATGTGCTGTATTCAGCGCCCCTCTAGTTTTTTATCTAATCACAGCCAGAGAAAACAGTTCTCACACCTGAAGCTTTCGCTTTGTCAAGTCCGGTCTTCGTCGTTGTCTTTGCTCATCTTCTTCAAACAACCATATCTTATTTTTTGTCTTGAGAGGGCAGTTATTCTGTCTTCCCAGTTATCACATCTCTTCTTTCAAACACATTTTGCCTCGGTGTTGGGCTGAAATACCTGCTGCTATTTGTCTCAACCCTGAACACTCTCGTGTCATGGCAGATGAAGTATTCGCCGTTGTATCAGTTACTTTTTACTATTTCTTCTAAGCCAAGGTGCAGAGCCATGTAGCCGTGTTGTACTGAATCCTTCGATGTTTCCTCAGCCGCCCATATTGGCTGCAATAGTCTTGTATAGTACAATATCACCTTGCATGGTACCAAAAGTGAGTGTTTTTACTGCCCTCGACCTTTGTATCTCTTCATTGACCATAATATTATCTTCTAAATTCTGTCCAGAGAGTGGACAGTGTGGAATGAAATATCCCAATATTTTTACTGAATTCAGTAGCACAAACTGGGAATTTTTATTTCTGTTATCTCTCACGGGGTTTGTTTTTGTGAGTGTGTATAATACCTGATATAGTCCTTTAATCTTGAGTTAAATTTTATTTCGCCCACATTATCAAGGGTGTTTTCCTTCAAGAAAAAAAAAAAAAACAGACTTGAACCTATATCACTATTGTGTTGGTACCTGTACATGTTTGTCATTCTAGCTTTTAGTTGTTCGATTCTTAATTGCACAAAATCACAAGTGGAAGATATTCATTTTCTGTGTTTAAATTATCAGAACTGTACAGAATCTTTGGGGTTTCCACCAAAATTTATCTAACACACTTCAACAACAAATGTGAATAGTATTTTTATAAAGCACTGAAATGGCCAATGTGGTGACTTTGTAAATAAGGAGGGTGATGCTTTGGATTTATATGGTCTTCTCTCCAACTGCTGTTTTCCTTCTGCTTATAACAACTGTACAAAAAAAAAGTCGTACATTTTTTTTTTTTTTTTTGCGTTATGTAATTGTACCTTTTGACTAATAGGGATTTGACTTCAAAAGTGCTTGTTGATCCTCTCTCATGTGAAAATCTCTTCAGTGGCCCTTTTCCCCGACCTTTGTGGCTGTCCTCGTGTTTCCGTCCGGGTGAACACCGTAACTGTGGTGATGGTCCGTGGTGGGCGGCTAGAAGGCGAGTTTGCTTACCTACGACATTCATGTATCTCTCGCCAACGAGAGCACCCAAGAGCAAGCGAACAAATAACCTTCTTTGCCTCTTTATCTTCCTCTTGTCATACAACCGAAACCAGCGCTGCCAATTAACCTGTTTGGGAGTCAGTCTCTTACTTCTCTGCTCTCTGCTAGAAATGACACTGAGCCAAGTCCTCTCATGAATGGCAGAGCGCAACTGCCACGCTTACAGTCTGTTTTCAGTTAATATCCTATTTGTTTTGCATGCATTTAGAGGAGACATGGTAGAGAGGAGACTCCATCACCTGTGTTTGCTTTCCATACGTCGCCTTTATCCAACACTGTCCGTGCTGACTCTTAAAAAAAAAAAAAAGAAAAGAAAAAAAAAAAACCATACCCAAAGCTTTATATCATAGAAATACCGTTCCTCATGTTTGTTACATGAATCTGTCAAAAGTATATTTTTAATTTAATATAAATAAAGATTGATTCAATATATGCTGTGGAGGTCCAGTGATGATTGTTCGCATCTGGTGTGTGACTTCCTGTGCATCTGAGTGGGCACACAAAGCTTTATGGAATGTGGTCGGCAAGCTCTAAACAAATTAACACAATTTTTGTGATTTTTTTTTTTAATTTTATTTTAGATGTGAAACAGTGATGTCAGACTAGTTAATGCTAATCATCGCCTTACAACTCTGGTGAAAGGTAGGTTTTAGCATCAGGTTGATGACTTGTAATATCCTTGACAACCTCTGAAGCCTCATTTAGCCACCTGTTAAAGATTACCTTTTTAAAAGACGTGTTAAAGCTTCAACATTGACAAATGTGAGGTTTAACAATGTATTTTATATCACAGAACAAAACTTTTAAATCGCTATTGACCTATTGATCTATTGACCTTGTTTCAGGAATCCAACCAGAAACACATTCATTAAACCCACTGACTTCATAACAGGCCAAGCACTGAGCCCTGTGGCACTTCATATTTCATATCAGTAAGTATTGACAGTTTTCAGCAATACGGGTGATCCTTTAAAAGTTTGGCTGGCAAAGGGTCGAAGAAGCAGGTGGTTTATATTCAAGGCTAAAATCAGATTGGTCAACAAAGCTCGTAAGAATAGACACTAAAAGTGCGAATATGCTACATAATTTCCAGGTTTTAGGACTTGTTCCTGCCGCATAATTGGCCTTTTTGTATCATTTTGTGACCAACTGTGATCTGATTATATGCCCCCATGCCCACTGGCCAATGCCTGTTTTGTTTTTGCAACATTGACCCCTTCCAAATAAAATTTGCCTCATGCTTCACCAGTCGCATGCATGAGAAACAATGTCATGCAGAGGAATGAATGGCAGATGTTGTGAAACGAAAACAAAACAAACAAAAAACACTCATTAAGTTGCCATTTCTCATTTGAAGTAGTGTACATTTCAAAAGGCAGCCACATCAGGGAATGCTACACAGCTGTAGCCCCAGCGGGGACCAGTGTCTTGCTCGAAGACACCTCAGCGGGGAGGCTCTCGAGCACCGAACCCAGATCCTTCCTGCTTGCTTGACACGCCACCCTGCTGGCCACAAATAGAGCAGAAAATAAGAGTCCCGTGCGGTTGCTCTAATGCTCGCGCTAACAGCTTAAATAATAAAAATTAACAGATGGTCTCTTTAATTAAGATGAGAAGCTCTCAAGTAGCAGGGCGGTTATTTTTGACCCAACTTCTTAAGACCAACTTTACTGTCGTGGCACTGGAGGCCACAGACTGCACCGCACTTTCATGCTCAAAAGGACTTGCAGATGAAGAGCAGCGGGATCAAAAGGTCTGCAGTGCTCGAACCTCCGCCACTCAGATCAGCTAATGTATGGATGTAACATTTTGCTCCCCCCCCACCACCACCCCCCTTCTCGCTCCTCGCTGTGCTTAATCCGTTGTTTACCCAAGTGTTGCTTATGTAAACTGGCATAGGCAACATTGTTTGCTATGCAGGACTTCTCCGTTGCAGCTGCACTCCCAGGCTTTCATTTCAATCATAAATAATACAAAACTATCCAATGGCAGAATATGAGCTTTCTGAAGTCCCTGCTATTAATACTAATAAGGCAATGGAGTGCTTTAAGTAAACAGTGTTTATGAACAGAAATCCCCTCCCTTCTATTCCTCCATATTTCCCTCTCCTCTCTCCACTAGCGTCCTCGGAGCACTGAGACTCAATTAGTAAGTACATCTAGTTCCTCCACAGTGGTCGAGAGCCGCTTTCTGCTCCAGAGTCGCAGTTTTTGTGGTTACGTTCGCGTGCACTGACGCCACCTCCTCAAACTCTACGTTGGCTCTGACTGCTTGAACCACCGTCAAAAAGTGTTTCTCGTTTTGCTTCGGAAAGGAACGCCGAATTGACACTTGCTGCTTTGCCAGTGTCGCATAATAGACAGATTATCTAGAGCATGAAGCGCTCTTCCCGTCAGGGCTTTGTTACATTATCACCAATACCAGACAGAAAAGGGGGGGAGCAGTGTAGAGGGCATTGTTAATTTGGCGACAGCTGTATAACCATTTGTCAGTATGCTACAAGTCTCCTGTACGGCTCCTCTTGCAGTGAAGCCTGCGAGGAGATGGGATTCAGCTCTGTCCTGGAGGCCTCCAGCAATCACACTTACAGCTGCCCTGTGACATGGCGGTGATGACAGCTCATCGCCTGCAGACCCATGTTGTTTAATTGCAGCGTGTCACCTTGATGGGTTGTTTCACCCCCGACACCAAAGAAACACAAGGGAACTGTACGGAATGGCTTTTGCACCCCCGCCGACTTGAGGCCGCACTTTCAAGATTCCTACTGTAAATCACTATGTTGTCATCGCCACTGCAAATGCAATTGTGAAAAATCTCATTTCACCACAACATAACCGTCCCATGTAATTCTACTGTGGCGCAAAGGTAATTTTTCTGGTATTGTAGTGCAAGGCTTTTGTACATTGTGTTTCTGAGGTTTCACATGAGGATATAAAAACTCTAGTAAAAGCCCCCCCAGATGGAAAGAGACAGGCTATAATTCTTCAGTTATATTGAAAGCTGAAGCTTTTTCATGACACAAGCCTTGGTTTAAAACCCTCTGCTGCTGTTATGCATTTATGCATACAGTTTATCAATTTAGCTTGTAAAATTTTACGATCTTACATCCAGTGATAAGGCCCGAGGTCGCTGTCGGCTACCGTTAATTTATAGACCTAATCATGTATCGATAAAGCTTTAACTTTTTTCTTTGCAAATCCTGATTGTGTTGATCTCCTTAGCTTGACCATGTTGTTATTGTTGCAAATACAACAAAGGAAGTTGTGATATTTATTCCAAACCATGATATCCCTTAATCTCGATCCATCCGTTTTCTGTCATTTTTTTTCGGAACCAGGGTTGGTGGTTGCATCAGAGCCAGGCAGGTAACCCAGATTTCCCTCTGCAGAGCAAAGCCCTCTAGGGGACCACGAGTCACTCCCATTGTCTGAGTTGACCCCAATGAATCCAGTCTACCTCCACTAGTTGATGCCAGGGTTGGATCCTAATTTGATGCCCAAACTGGCTCTTTTGGACAACCTAAATAGAAAACAAAATTTTGCCGCTTATATCTGTCATCTCATCTTTTTGGTCACTACCCAAAGCTCACAGGTGATGGCTTGGACGTAGTTTGACATCACCACAATAGACCTAAGCAGCCCTCTACACCAATTTGCCAATCCACACCGCACTCCATCACTCCAAAACACCTTCATCGGAGGCAGCAACTCACGCGCAACCTTAAGGGGAACATGCAGCTCTGCTTTCAAAAGGGGATCCGTGGTCCTGACTTGGAGGTGCTGCCGCTCAGCCCGACAATTCAAACAACTGTTGAGGGTCACAGCCTGATGAAGCCAACGAAACTGTATCACCCGCAAAAGAAGCGGAGAGGCAATTCTGACGCTCCCAAAGTAAACACTGTCCTCCTACCAACAGCACCTCGAGATTCTCCCCGTGCCCAACGCTCCAAAGGACCGTATTTGACCTAACTGCTGAGGATATGAACACAGCTGTCGCTCTGGTTGTACAAAGATGAGCTAGCTCCTAGCAGCACCCCCAACATAATACCCTGAGGGACACCATCACACGTCAAGCTCCAGGTATACTAAACTACATGAGCAAACTCCTGTGCAGCCACCAGAAACCTTGCAAGTGTAAGGATATAGAAAAAAAGAAATCCATTGATGCGCCATATTTATTTTTGCCGAGCCCAAGGATGTTTTTAATTAACATAATCTGCGAGATAATATTTCAGTGGAAAAGTCAGAGAATGTTGCAATTGCATACCAGTCCTTTGTCTTCTTAACAGTGAGTGTGTAGAGCCAGAAATGGTGAATCCTTCCCTGCATTCATCTGCTGCTGGTATTCCTCTCCATTATGTCAATGCTAATTGGATAGCATTACTCTCAATGTATTATATTGCTCTTTTTAACTTCACATGGTGTTATTTACATTCTAATCATATGGAAATTGGCCCTTGTGTCTTGTAATGTGCAATTAAAGTTCAGAATGTATCCATTATATTGCTTCCATGATGTAGTTAAAGATATGAGGCATAAATCAGTGTTATCTCCCTCCATGGGGGCAATATCTCCCCTGTCGTGTCATGGCTGCACGTGATTACGATAACACACAGTCCTTTGAGTTATGTTTTTAAAGATCTAGTGTTAAAACAGGAAGCAACTTTTCCCCTTTAAGACTACAAGTATGATGAAAAGATTCAGAGATAGATCATAAATATGATTTGGCCACAACCCTGAAATCGTTTGGTCCCCGATTGAACCTCAGAACTTCAAATCTTTGAAAGATTTCAGATTTTGCTCGGCGACTCTAAATTAGAAGACAGCAGCCCCGTCAAGGTCGTGCAGATAGAGTATATTACATGTTGCCCCTCGAGGTCACTTGATATGTTCCAAAATGGAATCTGAATTTTCAAACAGCACCAAGCGGCGTGAGACTGGCTGTATTAATAATGATTGTATCGTCATTAAACCTTAATCACAGGCTAAACCTTCCATATCTAAAGATGTGAAAAAGGGTGATGAAACATTTCTGTTTACAGTCAGAACACACATTTCTTTGACAGACAGGCGGTTTTGGGCGTCAGATCAGTGTTTTTCCAGAGACTTGAGTCAAAACTTGCACGAGCACCATGCCTGAGGCTGATACAAAAATCTGGGGGAAAAGCACCGACCCAAAGAAACTTATGCAGCAGCAGCCAACGAAGATACTCAGTCCAGCCTGTAGCTGAGGATTACATGGAAAAGAGGAGGAGGAAGAAAAGGAGACGACTTCCCATGTGGCAACGCTTCCACACAGCAAAGTAATCAGGGCGGTGATGGTTGCCGAGGAGAGAGACGGGGAAGGAAAACAAGAGGGAGCGCGAGGAAGGGATGAATGGAGGTAAAGGTTGGCCACAACAGCCTGAGGGCAGAGAGCGGCAGAGGATCACCTCCGAGAGGCAGAAACCAGAGGAGAGCGGTCGGTAGTTGAAGCTGTTATTGACTAAAATAAGTTGCACCAGTGTTGCTACATCACGCTTGAGTTTCTAAAATGGTTCCACAAGCGTTAAGCATTTGAGAAAAAAATCATGGCTGCCAGCGAAATATGTGTCTCAGTCTGTGTAGGATTACGTTTACACGCTTTTGGCAGTGTGTTGAGTCATGCCACAAGCTGTTCGCCGTAGGAGGCAGACATGACATGATGGAGCAAAAAAAAAAAAAAAAAACAACAACAAACAAACCAGTACTCGGCTCTTTATCGTGGAAAATTGTCCTGGTGTATGCAAACTATCACGCAGTCATATTAGTCTGAGAAGACAAGCTCATTGTGAATGAAAATTGTCAAGTAAGGTACAGAAAAATGGACAAAGCTATTCTTTAATATGGTGTAATAATGGTGCAAAATGTTTTAGAAACTGCAGATGATCCGCTTGCATTATTATTGTAAATTTCTATATTTCCAGTGAGTAAAATGCAAAAGGTTTGCTGTTCATTTTAAAGAATATACCTTTATGCCTTTACTGTCTATGAAGGTCAAAAATAATGATGTAACATTATTATTTTTACTAACAATCATTATTATCATTATTTGCTTATTTGTTTTTTATACAAGAATATTGACACATTTTTTTCTGTATGCTAAACCATAATGAACTGGCACATTAAGTTAAACGTGAACTTTTTTGAATTTCTGCCTTAAAACAAAAAAAAAAAAATCTCATTTTACCGATATTGATTTGACTTATATTGCTATACTATCAAAACCGATGCAAGATCACAAAAAAAAACCAACAACCCTGATCTGATGGATATGAGACAACATAACTATGTATGTACGACAGCTTCTGACCACAATTGACATGTGGCATGACTGAAGCTTGCAGGACATCCAGACATATTATTTCTGAGTGAAATCATGCTGCTTTGTCTTTGCCCTCTTTGACCTTCATCTTCCTGCCTCTTCCTCCTCTCTCTGGCCTGCGCAGTCGCCCTGAGACCTGAACGCACTGCAGCTTAAGAAAACACAGGCAACTGGACAAAACACAAGCAAATTACACGTTCAGAATTTTAAAAAAAACATTGCGTACTTGAATGGTTTGAAACTACACAGAAATGCGCCGCAGTTACATCAAAGTATGGGACAAATAAGGGAGACATCAAGTTGTCATATGAGGATCATTTCAGGGGTGGACAAACATTGTTGGAGTTCTCCCATTGGCTGGGAACTGGCTTGGAACTGGCTCGCAAGCAGCCGGCTGGGGGCTGCACGTCTTAGGAGGTTTTTATCTGGACATGCTTGTTTTTGTCGTTGCCATGGTTTTTGACAGATTACTGCAGTTGGCAAGCCGTCAGTGTTGTTGGCAAATGAGCCAAAATGCAAAGTGTTGCGGGAGATAAATCACGGAATCGCGACGCGACATACACTTGAGCGTCTTCGCAAACCATGGCAACAGTTGCTCAGCACGATGAAATTTGGCGTATTTTGCGGTCCGCATCGATTTCTCATTGTCTCTCGTGCTCTTGTTTTTTTCTGTTTTTCTCAACCTGCAGTAAATTGACTTCCCAGGGCTTCCGTAGTTCTGACAATCACACACATAATCCCACCATGGCAGATTCAAGCACACTTTTGCGAGTTTCCAATGACTTTTCTCACGATTCTGGCAGTGACCCTTGAGCGCAGCACGCGCATTAACGCTCGACACGCACGCACGCGCACACACACACACACACACACGCACACACACACAGGAGCCCACAAAGCCGCTCCAATCCTTTTAAGCTCAATCATCTCTCGTTCTGTCACACACAACTCCGCGCACATTGTATGACACGTTGCGTATAGAAAGGTGCGCGCTCACACACTCTCCCACAGCCATTTGCGAATGTGCACAGCATGGCAATGAATGGATGCTCCAAAATTCTTTTACACCTGCTATTCGCCTCCTTCTTAACCAGCTCCGCCAATCACGCCGACGTCTCTCGACTCTGGCACCTCATGCTCAGCTGGTTACGTGTCAAAGCTCCCAGACAGGCGGGAGAACGATGGCACGTCTGCTGGATAAATCATGTAATAGTCTTTTGTCAAGCTCCGCTGGGCTGGAGGGTCCGGAGATTGGGAGGGAGCTCCGCCCTCCATTTGTCCATGCAAATGGCCAGGAAGAAAAATGCTGCTGAAGTTTGAAGTGGGAGATTCCTGCGAGAGCCTCGCGGCTGCACATTCAGCGAAAACACGTTGCCCCCTTTTCTGCTGATTCTGTCGTGAAGATCCAGAATCTCCGTACCTGCTCACTCCATCATAACGTTGCGCTGAACAACAGGATCAGCTAAACATGTGACGAGGCCCGGAGCCTTCCAGATGGTCGGTAGCAGCTATCATCTGTCAAGGAAAATGATGCTGAACAGTAAAAAAAAAAAAAAAAAAAAAAAAAAAATTTTTGTTTTTTAATTTTTTTAAAAAATTGG